>ML785638.1:198534-215413 GCA_009831015.1 Picea engelmannii | reverse complement strand
TCTCTCTGTGAAGATAATAAGGGCGATGAATAGGAAAGGATGACTCGAACTCATCAGGTAAACAAAAAATGTCGTTAACTTGTCCAATAGCTAAATACAATAAGAATTATGCGAGATTCATGGCTAGCTGGAGAATGAATCTTGAGGAAGCAAAGTACGCCATTGCTTCCTTGGCTTGTCCCGAGTAGATTGGGGGATCCTCCAAGATGAGTACGATCTTATCGAACATGTGGAACAGTTTTTTTTTAAGGCTGGTGAATTTTCTTCCAACTGTTCCAACTGAAGAAGTTGGAGGAGTTTCGTGGAAGTTGTAGAATTGAGTCTTGAAGTGGGCTGGTCAAGCAACAGAAGGGAAGGATCCACAAGGATCTTGAATCCAATACTAGTACACTTTCTCTCACCCCAAGAAACTCCCCTCATGAGGGAGCTTCCAACTAGGGTATGTCAGCGTCTCTGTAAGCACAATCTTCGCTCTCAAAATCTTGTGCTGCCTAATCAATTTATTTACAAATGTTGAGGATAAATACCCTAGCAGGAGTGGCGACTTAAGGCATGTATCCAAAACCTCAAAAATACGAGTTCGATATATAGTCATAAATATAGATGGTTCTATAAATGTATAAAGCTCATTGTAGAAAAAAGGATGGACCATGTTGTGTGACAAATACAAAAAGACTATTGAGAGTCATAAACCTCACCATGCCCCCAATATCATAGGATCTTGTAAATATCATAGGATCTTGTAAGAATTTCACTTGGATTTTTCAAATATGGAACAACATTTTTATGTAAGTTGGTCAAAATCTTTTGTAAAAATACATTATAAATCAGGTGCATCTTTAAATGGTGTAGAAATGGCTATTCACTTATTCAGATACTTTTCAAATACCTTATTGTAAAGAGAGATAGAGAAAACATTTGACTAGAGGATTCCTTCCATATCAAGCTATCCAAACACATCCACAAAAAATGACAGAGAGACACTGTGAGCCTCAAGATATAAGAACCTTTAGCAGCATGAAATGAGGGGGAGCCTCGCAATGCTTTGTTGGCTAAGTATTGTTGACCAAAATTGTGTCATTTACAGTGGTGTGCAAGTTTAAGTAACTCTGGTAACATAGAACGATGCACTGAACCATATGGGGATTTAAGGATCACAATTAATTCCTTGTAATAATTATCTATTTATACAACATGAGGGAAAAGATGAAAAATAACGATATATGGTTTGGGACTTCATGGAATGATGCCTTGAAAGTGAGACAATGAGGGGTTTGGTCCTATATGTATAATAGAAAACAAATAAAATCTCTTTAAATATTTGAAAAAGGGATTCGAAAACTGGATGAATTGTCATGGATGTGTGTTTGAGGGAAAACCCAAAGGAGCTATCTCAAGATGGAAGAGATAGAGAAAGGGAAAGAAAATAACACTTGAGAAGGATTGAATGGATGTTTTAAGCAAGGGTGTCCTACTTAGTAAGCATATGATAGACTAAGAAAGGAATTTCGACACACAATCAAGGAAACATGATTCACCTATAAACATGTTTCCCACAAAAAGAATTGGTCAATGAGTTAATCATAATAGGTCAATCAATTAATCATAATATACAGAACCTTTCTAAATCACATATCATTGCTCCATCAAGTCTGACCATCAAAAAGTGATAAAAGAAAATAAAATAAAATGTGCAATTCAAAGAAAAGCTACAAATGAAACTAAATTAAATTAGAAGCAAAACAAAAAACCTAATCTACCCCCTTTGTTAATGACAGCGAAGCTCAAGGATGTTATCTACATACAAGAAAATTGATTAGTACTGAAATATTTCATACTTTCAATACAACAGACTTATCGAATAAAAAATTACCTTGAGAAAACCATTAAAACTCAGTCTTGTTTCATTCTTCATGTTACTTTGCAAGACCCCCTACTATCAATAGCTCATCAAATTCCTCACTGAAAATAAATGGAGTATGAATGATTTAAAATAATTAATCTCACTCGGGTATTTTCGTACCTATCATAAAAAAATTATCCTTTGGAAGGTTGTTTGTTTCTTCTTTTATATCATTAGATGAGTGGTTTGAGTAGTTAGGGTAGTTTTGTTGAATGGAGTAATTTCTCCCACTTGTTTGACCAAGTAGATGATTGATATGCATCATAAATGCACTTAGATGAGATAGGTGAATTTGCATTTATTAGGTAGGTGAAGGATGGAGTGTTCTAGAGAAATATCTAGTCTCGTGTATTTTGAATTTAGTTTTTTCATATGAATATGGAGAAGAGTTGAACAACTCCATTGTTGTTGTGTGTGTATTCTTTACTCTACTTGAACTTGAACATGGTATCAAAGAAGGACTAAGACTCTTCAAAGATAGGAGAGAAATTTGCAGGTTATTGTAGATAAATTTAGAGCTTGGTCAACCCACAACACGAAGAGGATCATTTTAAAGGTTGTTCTAATGCAAAAATTTGAGGAAAAACCCTTCAAAAAATCATGTTTTTGAAGGAAGCCGCCCCCTGCCAGTGTACATAGAGTAAACAAGCCTTGAGGTCGCCCCCAAATAGTGTTCCAAGTTTCCCCCTTCACACCTGAGGTAAGGTGTGACCCTGATAAATTTGTTGGTTTCTTTTAAGTCAAGAAAAAATCAAGATTTACATCAGAAAGGGAGAGTCCACTATCAATAGGAGATTCATGGCATCTAGTAGCAATACAACATTGTCACGAAGACCGATTTTAACCAGTAATAATTATGATGTATGTTCTATCAAAATAAAAATAAAAATCAGGTCTGAAGATTGTTGGGAAGCAGTAGTTAATGGGTTCACAAAACCAGATCCGGTCAATTTACAAGTAATGAAAAATGCACAGAGAAGTGATCTCGAAGAACTCAGGAAAAAGGAAAACAAAGCCCTATGGATCATCTAGTAAGGATTAGAGGAATATATTTTCCCCAAGGTAGAATCAACAGATCATGCCAAACATGCATGGGATACTCTCGAAATGGCCTATTAGGGCTCAAACAAAGTAAAAAATGCAAAGTTGCAAACACTTAGGAAGAGTTTTGAAACTCTTCAGATGAAGGATTTTGATTTAGTGGATCATTTTATGACCCGTGTCACTAGCATCGTTAATCAGTTGTGCACGCATGGAGAAGACATTCAAGATCAAAATGTCATTGAGAAGGTACTCAAAAGCCTTCCCGATAAGTTTAATATCGTCATGGCTGTTGTAGAAGAGTCAAAAGACCCATCAACATTGACAGTTGAAGAACTCATGGGATCTATGTTAGCTCGTGAGAATAGGTTTAGTCGAAATATTGAATCTTTGGAGAACACATTTCAGTCTCAGACCTCCATAAGAAGAGGAAAAGATTGAGGGAATAGAAAAAGAGGCATACAAGGAAAATGACACTCTCAAACAGAAGAGAGGTCAACTTCAGAATACTCAGAATAGAGCGAACAGTCAAAACATCCACAGAGAAACTCTCAGAACCAAAGGGGGAGAGGCATAAATTTCAATCAACCAAAGTGGACTGACAAATCAAGGATCCAATGTTATTATTGCAAGAAATTTGGTCATTATGAAAGTGAATGCAGAAAGAAGCAAGCAGAGTTGAATAAAGGCATAGAAAATGTTACCAACATTGAAGAAGGAACATTTGATTCAATGTTCTTCTCATTCCAAGTTACAGAAGAAGTAAGAGATAGTCATGGCCTCTGGTTGTTGGATATTGGTTGTAACAATCATATGACAGGTAACAAAGGCTTGTTTTCTAGTTTACATAGCTTTGTCACATATCAAATTAAATTAGGAGATGATTATCAAGAGAAATTTTTAGGAAAGGGTGTCGTTTATGTGTTGACCAAGAAAGATGAAAAGAAGGATATTCATGATGTTTATTATGTACCTGGTCTTACACATGATCTAATGAGTGTAGGCCAGATGAATGAACATGGTTACAAGGTCATTTTTGAAGGTTCCAAGTGTATAATCTTGGACAAACCACCCAGTAAGAAAATCATAGCTACAGTACAAATGAACAAAAATAAAATGTTTCCTTTGATATTGAGAAATATTAATTTATCATAGTCATATGCCCAAAGTGCATCAAGATCAGATGAGACTTGGTTGTGACATATTAGATATGTTCATTTACCATTTAGTAGTATTAGTATTTTATAGAAGAAGTCTATGGTCAAAGGTTTTCCCCTTATAAATGAACAAAAAAACTCTTGTGAGAGTTGTATTTTGTCCAAACACCAAAGGGATAATTTTCCCAATGCTTCCTACAGAGAAAATGAACACCTTGAGCTAGTGCATACATAACTTTGTGGTCCAATGAAAACTTAGTCAATATGAGGCAATTTTTATTTTCTGGAATTCATTGATGATTTTAGCAAAAAAACATGGGTGTATTATCTCAAGCACAAATTAGAGACATTTGAAAAATTCAAAGAATTTAAATATTTGATAGAGAATTAGAGTGGGAAGTACATGAAAGTACTTGAATCGGATCAAGGAGGTGAGTATGACTCCAAATAATCTGCAGCATATTGCAGGAATCATGGGATCAAGAGACATTTTACCACAAGATACACTCCACAGTAGAATGGAGTAGCTGAAAGGAAGAATCTAACAATAATGAATATGGCCAGAAGTATGTTGAAGGCCAAAAATTTGTCAAATGAATATTGGGGTGAAGCAATTGCATTCTCAGTTTATATTTTGAGTTTGTCACCAACCAGCAGTGTGAAAAATCAAGTCCCTCAAGAAGCCTGGAGTGATATTAAATATAATGTTTCTCATTTTAAAGCTTTTGGCTATGTAGCTTATGCTTATGCTCCTGAAGAGATGAGGAGAAATATCGATGATAGATGTGAAAAATGTATATTTGTGGGATATAGTGAGCATTCTAAAACATATGGGTTGTACAATCTTGTTACCAAGAAGTTGATAGTAAGCAAAGATGTGAAATTCCAAGAAGATAAATCTTGGGATAACCAACAAGGATGATTTTAGGGGATAAATTTCACTCATGGGATAATTTCCATGGTTTTTCCACAAAAACTATTCGTCATTCTAAAAATTATTCATTCTATAGGATAAAATTATTTTACCTTAAAAATTGCCAAAATTTTATACAAACTATATAAAATCCATAGAAATTTGAATATTTTAACAAAAATGTCACCAAACATTTATAGTTGGCATATGAAAGATTAGTAAGATTCACCAAGGTTTCTACACTTTAAAATAAATTTCCATCCTTAAAATCATCCTTGATAACCAAATAAATGAAATGATTATATTTCAGATTATTTCTATAGATAAACAGGTGGAATCTACAGGACAACAAGATTATCCACCAAGACTTCCAAGATTGCAAATACAAGGCCAAGGGGAAAAAACAAAGCATAGTTCTTCTTCTTCATTTACTAATCATTTGAATCCCACTATAGAAAAATTAAGGAACCAAAAAACAAGAATCTTGAGAGAAAATTATGAGTAGAATGATGACATGGATAAGAAAACACTTTTTTCTTTGTTATCCTATCAAATAGTATATTTTGAAGAAGCAGTCAAGGAAGAAAAATAGGTTCATGTAATGAATGAATAAATTGAAGCAATTGAAAGAAATAACACATGGGATCCTCTAGATCTCCCTACAGGAAAAACCAACATTGGAGTTAAATGGGTTTATAAGACAAAATTTAATGAGAAAGGAAAAGTAGAGAAGAACAAGGAAAGACTTGTAGCAAAAGGGTTTGCTCAACAACCCAATATTGACTATGGAGAAACATTTACTCTAGTAGCACATTTGGATATCATTAGAGAAGTTTTGGCAGTTGCATTCCAAAAAAAATGGCCAGTCTATCACATGGAGGTTAAATCATACTTTCTAAATGGCATATTAAAGGAAGAAGTTTATGTGAATTATCCACCAGGATTCCATATCAAAGATAAAGAGTACAAAGTGTACAGATTCAAGAAATCATTGTACGATTTGAAGCAAGCTCCAAGAGCTTGGTACAATCACATTGAATCCCATTTTCTCAACAATGGGTTCAACATGAACAACAATGAACCCACACTTTACACCAAAAGAGACCAGAAAGGTAATATTTTGATAGTTTGTCTCTATGTTGATGATATGATTTATACAGGAAATTTGTTGCTAAATGATTTCAAAGCATCCATGTAGAGTGAATTTGAAATGATTGATATTCGTCTTTTGAAATATTTTCTGGGAATTGAAGTTGAGCAATCTTAAAAAGGAATTTTTATTTGTCAGCAAAAATATGCCATAGATATTTTGAAAAGGTTCAAAATGAAAAAATGCAATCCAACAGATACACCAATTGCAACAGGTACAAAAATAAGTAAACAAGATGAAGGAACAATAATTGATTATACTCTGGATAAGAGGATTTTAGGAAGCCTCATGTACCTTACAACTACTCGTCCATATATCCTGTATGCAGTGAGCTTAATTTCCATATTTATGGAAAATCCTAAAATCTCTCATTCGAAAGTTGGAAAAAGAATTTTGAGATATATTGTAGGTACAATAGATTATGGAATTTGGTATTCCAATTCAGAATATGACAAACTTGTTGGATATACATATACTGATTTTGCAAGTAGCATTGATGATAGGAAAAGTACTTCAAGGTATGCATCTCTGTTGGGTACAAGTTTAATTTCATGGGTTTCTAAGAAACAACCCATCATCGCAATATATTCAACAGAAGTAGAGTATGTAGCATCAACTTCAGCATCATTTCACATAGTTTGGTTGAGAAGGATTGTTAGTGATATTTCATATGAATATAAGGATCCAACTCCTATATTTTGTGACAATAGTTCAACAATTGCATTATCTAAGAATCATGTCTTTCACCGCAATATTAAACACATTGGCACTCGTTATCATTTCATTCGTGAACTTGTCAGCAATGGTAGCATTATGCTACAGTTTTGTGGTTTGAAAGAACAATTAGCAGATATTTTCACCAAACCATTAAAAAGAAATAATTTTGAATTTCAGAGACAACACTTAGGCATTGTTTGTGCTAATTTTTGTAATGGTCGAAATTAAGGGGGAGTGTTTGTTGGAGATACTTCACACACACCTAGGAATTCTTTTTCCTAAGGTTTTCCCTATGTTTATTAGTCATTATTCAGTCTCATATCATCTCGAGAGAATATTCCTCTAGGATAATATTCTCTTCAGTTCACACTTTTGCTTGATTAGTTGAGTGGAGTCTAGATGCCACATTGGGATCATCACCAGCTAATGCGCATTCTCCTTGGTATTATCACCAGACTAGTGAATACTCATGAATCTCTAATCTCCTCCTCACTTCACTTTGTTTCAGTGAATTAACTGAAGACTGAGAGACCAGTTAACTCAAACTAGGTGGAAGTTAACTCTCGTAACTGCTTGAGAGACTAGACTAGGTGGCAGTTTACTCCTGTAACTATCGGTGTGTGTACAGATCACTGTAGACCACCATTATGGCACATTGGTCTCTCCTCTAATGCACATTAGTTGATTTATACATAGTGTATCATGTTGGATTACTGAGAGGGGAGGTGAATCAATAATAAAGCAATTTAATCATTTTTAACCATAAAATGCAAGTGTTATATCAATGTAGAATTATCATCCAATAGTTGCAGAGTAAATAAACAATGAACAAATGAACAATCATACACATACATAATACACCAATGTTTTTACGTGGAAACCCAAAGCGAGAGAAAACCACAGAATGTTTTTTCTTATATTTCTTTAAGAATTACATTCATTGGAAGCACCAACTTCTTTTGTTTTCTAGTGCAACTGGAAGGAGGCTCCAACCCCCTAGTTTCTTAGGATACAACCTGAAGGAAGATCGAATTCCCCAATTCTCTGGCTACAACCAGAAGGAGGCTACAACCCCCTATGTTCTCTGACTACAACCGCAAGGTGGCTACAACCACTTATCCTTGCTCCGTCCAACTGCCCTGAAATATAAGTAGAATGATGGAACCACTGTCACACTATCACTGTGAGATATACTGTTGTAAACTTGTACGAATCAACCTGTAATCAACCTATAAAAACCTGTACCAATAACTTGTGCCAACATGTACCTAAACCTGTACCATAAATAAATGCATCAATCATGCACCAAACCTGTAAAAATAACATGTCACAATAACTTGTCCAAACAACCTGTAATCAACCTGTACCATAAGCAATTGCATCAACCATGCACCAACCTGTACCATAAACAATTGCATCAACCATGCACCAACCTATACCTCAATCTGTACCATCAACAAGTGAATCAACCATGCACCAAATATTTACCAATCATGCATCAAATACACATAAACTATGACTCATCAGTATGTATCAACATCATCAACTATACACCTCATGTATGTGACAACTCATCAACTACTTGTCTCAACCATGTACCCAACATGTACCTCAACCAAAATCCCTCATCAATTTCATCATCCAAATCTGATTTATAACTTTGTAACATACCTGGTGTATATGATCACATACCTACAAACCTTCATTAACTTTAAAAACCAGAGACTATCCTTTTCATCAAACTTTACGTTAGTCTCACATGACTAATTTTAGATTAGTCAACAACCCTAACTTGCAATAATCATAACTATGTACCTGTAATGAACAAATATATAAAAATGGTACACAATATTCATCAGTGTCTTTTATGTAATTCCTCCAGATTTCACTACTTGGAACCTCTCAAAAATGGAGTTATAGCAAAAATGGCATACCTTGTTGAATTCTGTCTTATTCTAGAGAGTGAACTTGTAGAGCGTTCCCCGCATGGAATATTTGTTGTATGAATCTGAAAATGGTACAAAAAATACTAAATAATGTACGCTAACCAATACATTTGGTCTTACTGAATTTGGATCTGTTATGAAGAAATTATGATGCTTTTACCCGAAACACTTGTTTTAGACTAGTTTTAGGACTAGCCACAAACCCTATTTTCCACGAAGTGTAACTCCAAAAATACAATGACCTAAAAGATTAAATTTTTATCACAGCTACTTGGATATGTTTCCTCAATGACCTCCCAATTTCATGGCATGAATCATTCCTTAAAAAAAGTTATTGCAAAAATGGTGAGATGACCTGTAAATAATATACCTTAGAAAGCATCATCAAAAGAATTTATCCTCCCTTGAATTTCGACCTTCTTTACTTCACCTTCCCTCTGAAATTCGAATTAGATATCCTTTGGTTACCTTAGTCACTTGTATATATTCAATATTCTCAAGTGTGATTAAAAATGAGAGACCCTTACCTCTTATTTATACTTTCATGTAGCTTCCTCAAGGGGTTACCTTCTAACCATCTTAACCCACTTTCCTTATTTTAGGGCTAACACACTTCTAACCACTTGTCCACTTAGCAATTTCTCCATTAACTTTTTTATTTAAATAATTTCTTTTGTATCCACTTTGACTTATATTACACTCATCACTTCACTTTATTATTTAAATTACCTTCTAACGATCTTAACCCACTTTCCTTATTTTAAAGCTAACCCACTTCTAACCACTTGTCCACTTAGTAATTTCTCCATTAACTTTATTATTTAAACAATTTCTTTTGTATCCACTTTGACTTATATTACACTCATCACTTCACTTTATTATTTAAATGATTTCTTCTTTGCAACCACTTTGACTACTTTGACCTTTTGGGGCTTCTAGATGACTCATGAGGGTTCTCCAGCTTCACATGGCCATAAATCTCTAATCGTGAGGAATTATGTGACGTTTCACATACCACTGGAAATGGAATGACATGTACTATCCATATAGAATAGTATTGCCTACAAATATAATATCAAAACTCATACCATTATCCATCAAACAAATTTGGGTCCATTACCCAAACCTTTGTGCTACTAGAATTTTCTACCAAACTTTCTTCAAGAGATGACATCAATGACAACCAACCCAATTAATCAACATATCATGTGTAAATTATCATTCATTCATTTGGTTAATGAGAATTCTTCAATTCTTTCTCTCATGTTTCTCGTTTCTCATATTTTCTCTGCAAACTGTGTATGACATTTTCGAGCTAGATCTTTTCTGTACAAGTTCAACACATTTACATGGTATCAGAGCCGATGGATTTCTAGGAAAAATCCACAACAGATTCCTTTTGCAGGTACCGAATATTGAAGACAACGGAAAAATGGAAATTCTAAAAGAATCCATTCTTACACCGTAAAAAACAATTTCATGGAAGGAGAAGATGATAGTGCATATTTGAAGCAGAGGATTATACAGGTTAACCATGAACATAGAGATAGAACCCACATCAACCATAGAAAAATCCAAGTATATGAATTGAATGGATGAAGCATTTGGAACTATTTGCAGTCTCATCTCTCTTGAACTCCTCTTTCACATATCCTCATGTAAAACCCCCAATGAATCCTAGATCACCATGGAAGGCATTTTTTTCAAATAGGACGAGATGAGGGGACACATGCTCGAAGTGGAATTGATCACTTTAGATCCAAAAACCTTCGACAATCTCCAAGATTTATTTACCAAGTTGAAGGTTTTTTAATCCAAAGTGAGCAATTTCACCTTGAGCATGTGTCCCCTCATCTCATCCCATTTAAAAAAAAATTCTTTCATGGTGGTCCAAGCTTCATTGGGGGTTTTACAGGAGGATATGTGAAAGAGGAGTTTGTTGGAAGATTGTTTGTTTTCATTGATGTCAACCCTAGTCATGGGATTTGGACCGCAAGATTGATGAAGGTATTTGGACATGAAGGACAATGCACATGCAGATAAAACACCAATGGATGGGTAATATGTATCATGTTGTTTATGGTAGTATGTGGCACGTCACATGGATCCTCATGGTTGAGGAGAAATGAATTTTTGAAGATGAAAAAGTGAATTGAAGAAGGAAGTACATGTAGGCCTTGAAGATAATTAAAGAACAAAATTACAAAATAAGAAAGTGTCAGGTCAGCCCTAATGTTAAAAGGAAGTGACATAAATGGTATAAATAAATATCATTATACATTCATTTTATACACAAGTCAAATTTAAGAGGAAATCAGAAGTAAAGAAGGTCGGATTTCAAGGGAGGATGAAGTCTTTTGGTGATGTGTTCTAAGGTATGTTATTTTTAGGTCATCTTACCATTTTCTCTATAACTTTTTTTCTAGAATGATTCAAATGGTGAAATTGATATGGTATTGGGAAGACATATCATGGTACCTATGGTAAAATTTTCAGCTCTTGATTCAATATAATTATGGAGATACAGTCTGTGGAAGATAAGGTTTTTGACCAGTCCTGAAGCTAGTCAATAAATAGGTGTTCTGGGTAAAACAGTCATAACATATTCATAGAGAATCCAAATGAAGTGGGACAAATTGAATTAGAAATAGTACGGAATTTGGTTTCTTTTGTGTGAGTTTCATAAGCTGATGTTAAATATTGAGCACGGGGCATTCTGTACAAGTTCGGTCTCCTGAATAAACCATAATTGAACAAAGTCTACCATTCTCTCTATAACTTATTTTTGGGTGGAAGGAAGGGGAAAGGATGGAGATTTAAATACACTCTTGATATTGGAGGATCGTATCTTCCTCTTGGAGGTTTATCCCTCCCTTTACATTTGGAATTTGTAGCTACCTTTGGAAGTCATTACTTCCCTTGAACAATAACTATTGATTATTTCTCATATATTATGCATGGTGTATTGTGGTGTATTGGTGTAAATATTATACTATTGTTCATTTCTCATTGGATATATTTGAGTGGTTTAAGTATAAGTTGAAAAAGGTTTTAAATTGTACTTGATACTGATTCACCCCCCTCTCAGTATCAACAGATTTCAGGAGAAATGAAACTGCAAATAGTTCCAATTACTTCATCCATTCAATTTAGATACTTAGATTGTTCTATGGCTGATGTGGGTTTGGTATCTGTGTTCATGGTTAACCTGTATAGTCCTCTGCTTTGAATATGCACTATCATCTTTTTCTTCCATGCAAATAATTTGTACGGTGTAAGAATGAATTCTTTTGGCAATTCTATTTTTTTGTTGTCTTCAATCTTTGGTACCTACAAAATCAATATCATGTGGGTTTTTCCTAGCAAGTTGGGCATTCATTTTCATCAGTCGATCATATTTTGGCGTGACAACCAAAGCACTCTGAAGTTCTCCAGAGATCCATTTTAGAGGCAGTGGACGAAGCAGATCAAGATCCACATGCACTACATCCAGGACTTAGTACACGATGGGATAATCGACTTGAAGTTATGTCATTCAGTAGAATAGATTACAGACATCTTCACAAAGACCTTCACTGAGTAGAAGTTTCATTCTTTGTGCAGTCATCTTAGAGTGAAGGGCACGGTTTCCTAGCAACTATCAGTTCTTATTTTTACATACATTTTACTTTGAGTGGGGGTTTTTCAATGAGGTTTTCCCTCTTTCTTCGTTTATTTCAGTGTATCCTTTGTATTTAAGTATCCAATATGGCCTCGTTGCCGAGACTCATTCTTTATTTTCACCATAGTGATGTTCCAGGGGGTGTTGGAGATATTTCACACACACCTAGGAATTTTTTTTCCTAAGGTTTTCCGTATGTTTACTAGTCACTATTCAGTCTCCTATAGTCTAGTGAGAATATTCCTCTAGGAAAATATTCTCTTCAGTTAACACTTTAATTTGATTAGTTGAGTGGAGTCTAGATGCCACATTGAGATCATTATCGTGCAACATTGGGATCATCATAATCTGATGCGCATTGTCCTTGGGACTATCACCATACTAGCGCATTATTCATGATTCCATGATCTCCTCCTCACTTCACTCTAGTACTGAGAGACCAACCAACTCAGACTAGGTGGCAGTTAACTCCCGAAACTGCTTGAGAGACTAGACTAGGTGGCAGTTTACTCTTGTAACTTCTGGTGTGTGTCCATATCAGTGTAGACCACCACTATGGCACATTGGCTTCTCCTCAGTGCATTAGTTGAGTTATACAAAGTATATCATGTGTAAATTATCATTCATTCATTTGGTTAATGAGAAATTTTCCAATATTTCTCTAGTGTTTCTCTTTTCTCATATTTTCTCTGCAAAATGTGTATGTTATTTACTATCTATTTTTTTTCTATGCAGGTGAATGGAGTAATTTATCCCACTTGTTTGACCAATTAGATAGCTAATATGCATCATAAATGCACTTAGATGAGATCGGTGAATTTTCATTTATTAGATAGGTGAAGGATGGAGTGTTCTAGAGAAATATCTAGCTCATGTTTTTTTAATTCAGTTTTTTCATATGAATATGGAGAAGCATTGAACATCTCCATTGTTGTTGTATGTATGCTTACCTATACTTGAACTTGAACAAGTTTTGGATTGGATTTAAAGAATGGGAGCACAAACTAACTAGAACCCCCTAGGATTTCTATTTAATGAAATAAAATATATTGTGAAGTCTCGTTAAGATTTCTTGTGAAATCTCGTTAAGTGTCATGTATCCTCTCATTAAGTGTCCCTTATCCATGTGTTGAATTTATGTATAAGATTGTTTTTGGAAAGTTGTCCCTAAGTTGTCCCTATTCTAAATGCACAAAGAATTAAATTCACTATTCATTCAACATGACGCCATCCTTCGTTTATAGAAAAGATGCAGTGGCAATAGACAATGCAAAAATATACTTCTTATTAGCATTGCCTCATTAACTTTTGTAGAATCATGTATATCAAGAATCTGATGTTTCTCGAACAAGAACTAGGCCTCCAGGTGAAGTCATTGTTTGCAAAATTAGATTCATGAAACTTTTGAAACTCTCTTAATATTTGTTCCCTTGTTGCAAATTCTTCACAATTTAACATAAATTTGAAAATATCTTGTAAAACCTGAGGCAGGGAAAAATGAGCAGAAGGCCCATTGGCTGAATCTTCCTTGTTGACGAATGACTTCAACCCGCTGCCATTCTTCCCAATGTTCATCCAAACAGATAACATCTTGGATGATGAATACAAAGAGGCCTAGTGAGGACCTCTCCACCCTTGAAATGAATTCTGGATAGTTCAGCGTAGCAACATTATCACTGTTAACAATATCAGTGATGATCTCTACCTCTTTTGAATTTATCTCTACAAAAATCGTCATCTCATTTTCTCTGAAGAACATTTGAATCACAATGTTCCATGTGACTTCATCTCTTAGAGAAAATGCTACATTAATGTATGGCTCCACTTCTCATTCAATGCCACCATAGTTGGGAAGTGGTAACTATCAATAAATGTTTCATCTCCATTTCTTGTAACATGCAAGCATGTTGTACATTATCATGTCACTATAGTATCGAGCAAAGACACTAAAAGGCATCATCTCTCCCATAGGCTTTGGTGGTGTCACACAGTCTGAGTGGGCCTAATGGTTAAGAACTTGTGTTTCCTCCTAAGAAGTCACAAGCTCAAATATAAAAAGGGTAGGGTATGTATTCCTCTGTAGACTTTACCAGTCAATTCTCTAGGTTGAGGGGGTCCCTTGTCCCACAAGCAAGGAGGTCTGCCTCTAGGTTTTTTGGAATATTGAAAGCATAGTCCTTGATAATAAGGAGCAAGTGAAACCTCTTGATCTGTTCCTTATTTCTGGGATCTTTAGGCAATTCCATTTGTGAGAAGAGGCGTCCTTCAATCCTTTCTAACTTGAATAATTGATTGTAAATGATCATGAACCATTCTATATCTCTATAGAGGCTCCTTCTCTTGGCCTTCCAATTCGGATTTGTATTTCTGCTGTAATAACTTGACTATCTCTCTATGAATATCTTAAGGGTGATTAATAGCTAGCATAAGATGACTCGAACTCATCAGGTAAAAAAAAAAATGTCGTTAACTTGTCCAATAACTAAATCTAATAAAAATTTTGCGAGATTCATGGCTAGTCAGGAATGAATCTTAAGGAAGCAAAGTATGCCATTACTTCCTTGGCTTGTCCCGAGTAGATTGGGTGCCCGTACAAGATGAGTACGAGCTTATCGAACATGTGGAACCTTCAATTTGAAGGTTGGTGAATTGTCATCATAATGGTTCTGCAACTCTTCACTATACTTCGAAGAAGTTGGAGGATTTTCGTGGCAGTTGTAGAATCAAGACTTGAAGTGGGCTCATCGAGCAATAAAAGTGAAGGATCCACTGGGATCTTGAATCCAATACTAGTACTATTTATTTCTCCCCAAGAAACTCCCCTCATGAAGGAGCTTCCAGCTAGGGTATGTCGGCATCTCTCTAAATTGTAAATTTTAACCTTGTACAATATCTACTGCAAACTGATATTCAGAAAAGAACAGAAAAGATACAATGGCAAATACAAACATTACATAGAGATTTTTCACCTGGAAACCCAAACCGGGAAAACCAACATATATTATATTCATACATTGTGTTACATTGTTTACAATACAATATACATATAGGAACCAGCGGCATCCAAAACCCTAACCCAATGACCTGGATTAGTCCAAAACCCTAATTCCTTAACTGGAAATAGAAACCCATCGGCAAAAAACCATGTGTCGAAAAACCACCTAATATCATGTGGTCTCGGAAATATGTCGTCCTGGTAATATGCCATCCCGGAAATATGTCGTCCCAAAAATATGTTGGCCCGGCGAAAATATGTCGACCCGAAAAAAAAAAATCGGGGGAGCTACCCCCGAACCCCCTGCACCCCCCTCTAACCCCCCTGTGCGCCCGGCGCAAGCGCTCAGACACTACTACTCATGAAAATAATATAACTCATACCCAACATTCTCTCACTTGTTGTTTTCTTTGCACATAGGGGGTTACAGGGTTACATAGTCAACAATCCAGGGAAATAATGCCCATGGATCCTCTACACCAAGAGAACTTCTCAGTGCTCACAGATTTTCTTAATGAATCTGCAACATTCTTCAAAGTGTCCCCCTTCATCAGTGATACTTTCTTTTCTTCAATCATGTCTCTCACAAAGTGATATTGAACATCAATGTGCTTTGTCTTTGAATGATAAGCAGGGTTCTTCGCCAAGAAAATTGCACTCTGAGTGTCACACTCTATCCTTACAGCTTCTTGTACCAACCCAATACCTGAAAACAATCTTTGTAACCATACTGCTTCCTTACTTGCATGAGTAGTTGCCATGTATTTAGATTCTGTAGTTGAAAGTGCCACTACATCTTGTCTTTTGCTCCTCCAAACAGGTTAAGCACATACCCGCTTGTAGATCTCCTACGATCCAAATCTCTAGCCCAGTCTGCATCCAAAAAGCCATGTATATCAACCACTCTGTCCAATCTTGGTCTTCCTTCGTAGCGCAATCCATAGCTAGCAGTTCCACACAAATACCTGAAAACTCTTTTTATTGTTGTCCAATGCTCCTTCCCTGGTTTTGACATATAACTGCTCAAAACTCCCACTGCATGTGCAATGTCCGGTCTAGTACAGACCATTGCATACATCAAACTGCCAACTGCACTCGCATATGGAACATGAGACATGTCCTCCTCTTCTTCATTTGTCTTGGGACACTGATCTGCAGATAACTTTACACCAACGGGAATAGGAACCTTGACCGGTTTACATTCCTGCATATTAAACCTCTGCAATATTGTCTCAACATATTTTCTCTGATTCAACCAGATTTTCCTCCTTTTTTGATCTCTTTTAATTTCCATGCCCAAAATGAAATTTGAAGCACCAAGATCCTTCATGTCGAATTTAGAGGACAACTGAGTTTTCACATCCTGGATAATCTCCTTGTTGTTTCCTATCAGCAA
>ML785638.1:144980-194698 GCA_009831015.1 Picea engelmannii | reverse complement strand
TTAGGAGGAAACACATGTTCTTAACCATTAGGCCCACTTAGGCTGTATTTGTGATAAATATAAAAATACTATTGAGAGCCATGTTGTCTGATTATCATAGGATCTTGTAAGAAATTCACTTGGGCCAACAATTATATTATGTAACAACAGTTTTACAAAACAACAGTTGTATGTAAGGTGGCCAAAATATTTTGTAAACATCCATTATAAATTAGGTGCATCTTCAAACGATGTAGCAATGGTTATCCACATGTTTACATACTTCTCAAATATATCATTGTAAATAGAGAGAGAAAACATTTGAGTAGAAGACCTCCCTCCACATCAATCTTATCCAGACATCCAAAAACAAGAGAGACATCATGAGAATGAACATATAAGAACCTTTAAAATGTGTAGTATCATCTTAACGAGAATTCACAAACATTTTGTGCAAGCAATGTGAAATTAGGGGGAGCCTAGAAATGCTTTGTCCAATGTTGATCAAAATGGTGATCAACACAGTGAAGGACACATGATACAGATTGATACATAGAGGGTTGGATCATGACGGACTATGATTCAAAGAGGTCTTGGATAGGTGGAGAAGGACTTCCATTTAGAGATATAGGTCAAAGAAATAGAGAGAGAAAGTGTGCAACAAAAGGATCATTCGTCGCGGAGAGTGCAAGTATTGACATAGTGAGAGAGGGTTTCTTATCAACATAAAAGTCACATTGTCATATAGGAGTGTACAACAATTTTGGCATTAGATCATCTAGTCAGGTTTTGATGTATTGTGTCTCTTTCCTAATTGGGTCATTTTCCCAGTAAGGGAGCCCTTTTAAGATTCAAAGTTATTTGAATGATAATCTTAGGTGATGACCAGAATATCTTTGTGTATTGTACATGATATTTTTGGTTTCCAATATTTCTTCTAGTATCTTTACTTGAGTTGAATATTCCAACAGTGTATTATTTTTTTTTGTGAGTTGTTAACTTGATTTATAGCAAGGAAATCACTAGATAACAAGATACCTAGGTGTTGGAGTAAAGATTTCAATAGAGATTTTCTCAAAATCGATCATGAACAAATGACCCTCTATGTTGTTTATATAGAGATCATGGACCAATTAGGTTTTAATCCATGGGAACATATCATGAACGTCGGATTACAAATGCATACTAAATAACACACTAAGAAACACACTTTAACTTAACGACACATTAGACCAAGTTGATCTTAACTAACTCCCAAGTGTCTAAATATCCTAACACTATTGAGCTCATCCTTTATGTAGATTTTATTTGGGAGGGTGAAAATAGTTGTTGTGGATTATAAAATATGCATCCTTTCCTTAAGGTTCTTAAATATGATAATGAGGAGTTGGCATGGTTGAGCCATGATTTCTATAATATGATTTCTTCATATTTCAATGTGATTTGTGGATAATCCTCTACATATTCAACTAGATTGTCCTATTTCTTTATGTTTTTCATCCTCAAATTAAGATATTTTAAATATATTTATCTATCTTCTTCTAAGTTAACTTAGATGATTATGTCTCCCACAAGTATTAGTTTCAATCTCTAGTTTCCTTTAACAACTGGCTCTTAGCTAGTATTAACTAATTCAATCTTATAAGTGAGTTATTTTTAGTTCACCAAACTTGTTGCGATATCTTCTTTTAGAGTGTCAATGTACTTTGAAGTATCATTTGTGGATTGAAGGTCAATGATGAAAAGTTGAACCCCTTTGATGTTATTTGTCAAAGTTGTAATTATTCCTTATTATTTCAAGATTATTTTTGAGATGTTTAATATGTTGATGCCATGAGCTTTGATTGTTTTCATTTTTTCAAACACTATTAGGGAAATTTTTGAAAGGTAGTGAAGTCAGTCTTTTATACTTCTCCAATCAGTTTTCTTTTGAAAAAAGTGGTCCATGTGAATTTTGAAGAATCTTGTCAAAAATACTAATCTTGGATTGTGTGATCTCTCCAAAATTATGGAGTGATTTTGGTGAGACCGTAGTGTATTTTTCCTTTTGAGGCATTCCCTTTCCAAAAATGTTTGTCAACCTTGTTGGTATCCAAGTCATGATTGTAATGCTACTAAGACTAGTTGGAGTTAGAGTTGGGGTTTACAAATTGAATTGTGATATGATTTTTGGTGACCTTTGGTTAGAAGTGGAAGGAAGAAGCCTCCATGCATGTAGAAAAATACCAAGAAAAGTTAGTGTATATGGAAATCTAGATAACCAATTTATATATTATTTTACACTTAAGATTGATGAAGCTAATATGTGTTGATGTATGTAGCATCAAGCAGGTACTTCCACATTGGTTTGGTGTCTAGCATGTGGAATTCATCATTAATACATCTTATGACGTAGGAGTTTCACTTTATAAGTTAATTATTAAAGTGAATGACCTTTTCGAATTAATGTGAGTTTAATTTAATGAAATTCCTAAGTATTTGGCATTAGTAATTAAATTAAATCATATCCATTAGATATAAAGTAAACGTGAGATTTAATCTCAGCTCTTGATCACTTTGGAGGTCTAGCATTTTGGATTTAAGGTAAACTCAAGGTTATAAAAGGAATCCTAAGTGAGAGGAGTAGACACGCAGATTGAGTGAGTGATATCTCATTGATTGGGTGAGAAGGAAATTTCATCCAAGTATGAGTGGGTGGGGTCAGAGGAAAGGAGAAAGGGGTAGCAAGGGAGATAGCAGCCAGGTGTGATAAGATAGGATATTTTCTACATTGTACTATTCATCAAGTGGGACATTATCCCAGGATGGGAGCCTGGGATTAATCTAATAAAATCAACAGTGTGTTGGTTTTCCTTTTGAGGTTTTTCCAGGGGTAATTTACCCAGAAATATCATGTGTAATGTGTTTGGTTTCTTATTATACTTCCACTATAATATTTAGTTAAAACTGAATCATGATTTTACTTACTTAAATCTTCTTAATAAGTTTATTACAACAAGGATTAAGCTCAAAACTAATTTTCGGGTGCTGAGTTTAGAAATTAACATGGTATCAGAGCTAGGTTATGAAGAGGAAAGCTAGGTTGCATAGAGATCATAAATTTGCAGTGAATGAAAAAATTATTTTTCATGCAGTGGGGTTTGAAATAAAAAAAATTGAAAAAAAAGGAGGTTGTACAGTCGTAAAACGACCTTCAGGACTATACAATAATTGTTTAGTCATACAACATGATATGTATAAGATTCGATTTGCGACTGAGGAATGAGTTGAAACAAAGATTTGTGTGGCATTGTTGTAGCAGCTAAGAAGACACATACCACATGGTTTTGATATCCAAATATAGTTGTGAGTTTGTGTGTGTATTCGTGGTTGTTATAGCAACGTGGAGGTTGGGAGAGAGGGAGAGGTGTAGGTTGTATCAGCTATGAAGTAGAAGAGGAGATGGTTGTAAGTGAGATCATCGACTAAGGAGCTGAGGACTTAGCTGCATATTGTAGCCACTACATAAAAAAGGGTGAAGACAAGGTATGATCATGGACAATCGACAGTGAGAGAGTTATATGCAAAGGGTAGTAGCGAGTAGACTATAGAGAAGGAATTCGCTAAGTGAGCATGGTTCTGTATAGAGATAAAAGTTGAGGGTGATGGAGGAAACATAGGGCCATGGGTGTTGGAGGTTGTGGGAGGCTGAGATAAGTCGCTAGTAGTTGGTTTTGTGGTGTGGTTTGTATGCAAGGGAAGTGTTGAGCGGTCTAAATTCCCTTTAACTCAATAGTATGAATTGTGCTCAAAGATGAGGCCCACTTAGAATATTCTCCATTTGGGGTAATGTGATTCTCTGGATTGATGGTCTGACGAATTTCGATGGGATTCAAATGGTTCCTAAAAAAAATTGTTTCTAATTGTAAATATTTTTTAAGGTTTCAATTTTCTTTTACTATTTAAACATGCAGAACTCGAAACTAACTTAAGGACTAATTTACTTCGGAAGAAATATGGGCCTAAAGATAACCTTCAGTGAATGGTATGTAAACAACACCTGAACTTAGATAATATCAGCAATAGTACTTCTATTAATCATATATCAGATATTCTTTAAGAGGAAAAAAGAGATAAGATGCATTAAACCACATATAAGACAAATGAACCAAAAATAATTATGCGCATTTCTCACATACAATAAACTAAAACATCATCAATTTGTTACCACTATTCTTTTAGCATTCATAAATATTTTAAGATAACTCAAAATAATAACTATCTTATTAAAATTCATGTAGTTGACAACACGATGCACAACAATCCACAGATCGAGTCACATCCAAAAACTTAGAAAAAAAATATTTGGCTCCATCCAAGCTTCTCACTTAATCCAAGCTTCAAAATAGTTCTCAACATTGACCATCCAGTTCTTACACAAAACCATCAACTCTTATTGCATGGTCGATTTTATTATTTATATAAAAAAAGAGATTGTCTAAAAAGAACTCCTAGTCTAGTTCAAGTAAAGAAAACAAAATTAAAGTGGAATAATCCACGCGTAGTCTCCAAGTCATTGCAGTGGATTCTCCTTGTCATATTTCGACCACTGGATGAAAATATCTTCACAATTATGGAGGTAGGCTAATCGGTGTTTCTCCATCCATGTGTTGAGCTCATCCTTCATTTCCATGATCCTATAATTAAATTTTTCCATCCTGGTGCTCAAATAATGTAAGACCATTGTCTCTCTTTTCCATCCATCTGTAAACCTTCCTATCAACCCTCTTTCAAAGGTCATTATTTGGAGAACATCGGCCTCATAATTATGGTTCAGTTTGGCATGTTGCTTGATTATATCATTGAGGTCTATGAAGTCTTCGGGAATGCCAAAAATAGGGAGATGAATGTCCCGCATCCTCTCATTTATATTTTCCTAATTCCTGAGACACTCTTCCAACCTTTCTTACATCTTTTGTTGTGGTTCCACAAGTGACTGAATCCAATTATCTATCACTTTATCAAATCTTTCTAAGTTGTCATCTGTAAGTGTTCATATGCAATGTTCTTCTTCACCCCGAACCTTTTGGATCTCCCTAATGTACTCAAATTGAGACAAGGTCATGTGTTCCTTTTTGAACCACCTCATCATGTCTTTGTGCACTATCAGCCCTAGCAAAGTCTCCTCCTAGTCACTCACAACCTGGGCCATAAATATATCCCTTTCTATATTAAAGTGATTGTAACCTTCCTGAAATGCATCCCTTATAAATATCATTTCCTGAATGATGTCTCGGTAGTTTGAGATGTTTGAGATCTCTCCTCATATCATCTTCCTCCCTTTCATCATCCTTTTCTCTATCAATGGTGGTGTTTGATATGGCCATACCATCTTCTAGAAATTCACTTACTTTGGTCTATTTGGTGTGAAACAAAGTTTCCTTTTTGGTAATTACTACCATTCTATCCAAGGTGAGTCTTATTTTATTACTAATCCTTTTCACCACTACCTATCTCTTCTTGTCATATGTTATGGAATATACATCTACTACCTCATCAACTGGTCTTGGGATCTACTGGTCACCCCATGATAAAATGTTACCTAAGTTGCCTGAAGTGTGAAACTATTCTAAGGTTGGTTCCTTGAATTTGTCATTTTCTAGTATTTGGCTACTAAATTTTATTTTTTCTCTACTTGTTTCTTGTTCTTTGCTTGGGTTTGTGGAAGGGTGCTTTGTATTATTAATTTTTTCTACTCCTGCATTTGTATATGCCTCCTTAGTTTTCTCAGTGTCAGTAGTGTTTTGAAATACATTTTCTATTGTTGCCACTAATAATGGTGTCATTTCTTTAGGTGAGAAAGAGGTTGGAAGTTCTTCCATAGATCCTTCACTCAACGTGTCAATACCATTTTCTTTACATTCCTTGTTTCTATATATGACTTTGATCCAGGTGGATATTGGTGGCCACCCATCTATTCCAACTAGCTGTTCTTGACATTTTTTAGTTCAGCACGTTCGTCTGTACTTCTTTGTAATTGTGGGTTCTACACTTTTGGGGTTTTCTGAAGCCCTACACATCTTCTAGGTGGATACTAGTGGCTTCCCACCTATTCCAACTAACTTATTTTGTATTTTTTCATGTCCGCACATCTTTTTATACTTCCAGGATTGTTTTGGGGCCCTAAACAATGTATTTCTAGCTCACCACAGTAAAACTCTAGATGGAGTCAAATTTTGACAGCGTAATGCATAGTTATCAAAAATACCTTTCCAATAGGCTATCACGCGCCTAAAATGGAAGATGTATACAAAATTTATGACCCCAGGAAGTTAAGATACCAACTTACCCAGAGGGGCCTACATAACTTCTAGCATTTCATCTCCTAGGGTTAGTTTTTTGGGTGTCTAGGGTTTTTGCAGTCATGAGTAACGTTAAAAATTAATATGGAGCCTCATTTTAATCATTATGATCAAACAAATTCATGCAGAAGCGTCATCTCTTATCAAATATAGCTACCACCATTCAAGCAAGTGTTTCAGTTATGTAGTTTTACAGTTTCAACATATTTCATTCATTCAATAGAAGATATTGTTCATTAGATATCTGTGTTTTTCTTCATATCTTTATGTTTATTGTATTCAGTCTGTTAATCAATTCATTTCACTCCTAAATCCAGATCAGTGGTCTTCTCTTCATTTATTTTTATTCGTGCATGTCCCGGACAAGATCTGGGTATAAGAAGTTGGGACCTGAACCAATCAAGTTGTTGGAAGATTGACCCTGTCGAGCCTGAAAATAGCCAATGGGGGATGAAAATAAATATTATGGAGTGGGAGATCATTTTAAAATGTTGCTTGAGGAATCCTTTACACGACAAAGGAAGGAAATGATGGACAACTTTGCGCAGATCCTTCGACGGCTGCCCACAATAGAAGAATCTTCATCAAGAAGCCATGCAACCCCCTTAAAGGTACATATAAATTTTGATATTCAATTAATTGAAGGACTGATAGATGCATATGTTGTAGATAAATGGTTGAATATTCTCAAAGGGTACTTTTCAATACACAATTTTTTTGATAGGGAAAATATTACGTTTTCACACCTTAAGGTCGTCCCCCAGGTTAAGGACTGGTGGGATACTTACTCTGAGTAAAGGTCCATAGAGGAATCTGAAATATTTGTGGTTACCCCTACATGGGATTCCTTTTGGGATGCCATTAAATAACATTACTACCATGTTGGAGGCTATGATGACCAGTACACCAGATGGACCACCCTGCGTCAGGAAAGGGACCAAACAGTACCATATTTCACCAATATTTTCCATACTCTGTGCACCGAATTGGGTATCAAATAATATAAGCGACATATGGTGCTCAAGTACCATGATTGTTTGTATAGATACATTCAAATAGAAATAGAGTTTCTAGACATCACCTCATTAGGTACGAATTATAGATTTGTTTTCAAGATCGAGTAGAAGTTTAAGCAGAAGAGGTGAGAGTTTGTATCTGCAAACTCCTCATAGCCAAAGAAGGGAAAAGGAGGCCCCAACCCACATAGAAAGGGACAAAGAAAATATGGCCACTCTTAGTACAACTAGTCCAAGCCGCAACACAAGAAGGGAAATGAGAAGATGAAGAAGGACACATGATAATGGTGTGAATACCATAAAATCCCTTAGCACAACACTGAAGAATGTCACTCCAAGAAGTCACTCTTGGCTGAGATGAAGGATTCTAAGTAAGTGGTCAACTCTGACTCTGAATAAAATACAGAAGGAGGGAAGAAGATTATCGATGTTGAACCCAGTGCCACTGTCGCTACCACCAAAGTTTATCCAAGCAAATCAGAAGAGCCAGAGAAAGGGGAATGCCTCTTTCAATCACAGATGTGGGTAAAGAGAGCTCCACTTCATTTCATTGTCGATAGAAGAAATAATAAGAACATGATCTCAACAGAGGTCGTCAAGCGGTCGGACCTTTCAATGACACCACACCTGCAACCCTACTCCATCAGTTGTCTTCACCAAGGAAGATATCTTTGTGTCAGGAAACATTTTCATCTTCCCTATGGCATCAAGCCTTTCAAAGACGAGGTATTGTGTGATTTTTCTCCCCTTGAAGTTTATGATGTTCTTTTAGGAAAACCATATTTGTGGAAGCGTCATGTTGTGTATGAGTCTAGACCCTGTAGTGTTACTATTAATTTGGGTAGACAATTGTACATGATACCAGAGGTAGCTCCACCTACAAATATTTCTTTAATCTCTGCTGAGCAATGGAGTAAGTTTATTTCACATACTAGGAAGTTCGTCTTCTTTGTGATCCATGCTCACAGTAAGCAGAAGGTCACCACCACATCCGCAGCCTCTACATGGAGCCTCTCTTTTCAGTAGAATCAAGTGGATGGGATCCTCGAAGGGTATAGATACATCTTCTCCTCACCCACCAGGGTACCGACGCACTACCAAGTCAAGCATCCAATTGATCTAACCCTTGGTGCACCTCTTCCTAATGGACCATTATATCAGCGCTCGCTGATGGAAAATGATGAAATCAAGCATCAGATCCAAGATATTCTTCAAAAGGGTCACATCATACCCATCTCCTCCCCTTGTGGAATCATGATTGTACTAGTGCAGAAGAAGGACAAGACCTGGCGAATCTGCATTGATTACAGATCATTAAAAAAAATCACAGTCAGGAACCGGTATCCAATCCCCACGATTGATTGCCTTCTTGACCAACTCAAGGGGGAAAATTTCTTCAGCAAGATTGACCTGAATTCTAGCTACCACCAGGTTCCCATCGAATCAACTGATGTATGGAAGACAACTTTCAAATCTAAAGAAGGTCTCTTCAAATGGTTGGTCATGCCCTTTGGCTTAACAAATGCACCAGCCAATTTCATGAAGTTGATGGATGATGTATTGAGACCCTTCACCAACTCTTTTGTGGTGGTATATTTGGATGGCATCCTCATCTTCAAAAGAACTTGGGAGGAGCACATGCGGCATATTGAACAGGTTTTGAGCACTCTGCAGCAACACAAGCTATATGCCAACTTGGAAAAAATCTCCTTTCACGTGAACAAGGTCCAATACTTGGGATAAATTGTTGATGAGCATGGGTTACATGTTGATCTAGATAAGATCCAAGTCATCTATGACTAGCCAGCCCCAACCACACTGACTGAGCTTTGGAGATTCTTGGGACTGGCCAACTTCTACTGGTGTTTCATGATGGGATTCTCCCATATTGCATGGGCCCTCAACCAAGTGACCAATGGAAGTGGCATGGAAAATTTTGTGTGGGGGAAGGAACAACAACGAGAATTTGATTATATGAAGCATCTCTTGTGCTCATCTCCAATACTGTCCTTTCCCAACCTGCAACAACCATTCGAGATTGAGATTGATGCATCTGACTATGTTGTACGCACAGTTCTCACTCAACATGGTCATTCGGTGGCATACCATAGTGAGACACTTAGATATTGTCCAGAAATACCCCACCTATGATAAGGAAATGTATTCCATTGTACAAGCCTGTCGTTAATGGAAACATTACATTCTGGGAAAGGAGACGATCATCCACACTGATCAAAAGCCTCTACAGTTCATACAGACACAACAGAAGTTGCAAAACGACAACCATCATAAGTGGTCCACCTACATGCAATAGTTCCATCTCAACATCAAGTACAATATAGGGAGAACAAATCATGTTGTTGACTACATCAATTGACCTCCCATAGCTACACTCACCACTGTGCTCCATTCATGTGGACATGAGGAATGTGAGTGGCCCCAACTTTATCAGCAAGATCTGTACTTCACCACCACCTATCAGCTCTTGGGTATAGGCGTGAATGTCACCAATTTTCAAATTCAATATGTATTGTTATGCCATCTGGTCCATATCTATGTTCCTGGAAGAGAGAATTCCAAGTTGATTTGTGAATCCCACTACAGTCGGATGGTAGTACATTTTGGCATGGAGAAAAATGTGGTCATTCTACAGAAAAAAAAAATTATTGGTCAAAACTTTGACAAGATGTCAGAAAGTATATCAGATCTTGCACTTCCTATGCCATTTCCAAGCCATTCATCCATAATCAAGGCTTATACACCCCTCTTCCTACCCCCGATAAGCCTTGGGAATCCATCTTGATGGATTACATGTATGGCCTTCTGTCCACCAAGCAAGGCAATGATTGTGTATTTATGGTCGTTAATCGATTTTTGAAGATGGCCATCCTCACAGCATGCAAGAAGAACATCACAGTGGAAGATACTGCCAAGCTCTTATTCAAACGAGTGTGGGTCCATTTTGGGATACCAAAAACCATCATCTCCGACTAGGACAACGGGTTACTCAACACATTTTGGTCTAGCCTATAATACCCATGTTTCCCCCTAGCTTGTAATTAATCATTAATCATGATCACCATTATATGGCATGGGAACAATGTAAATGTATTATTTATATTGCCAATGACTTATTGTGGGGATAAATCCTTGAACTAATGGCAATGATATCACTAGAGGAAAGAATGAAGAAACTTTGGAGAGGGTTCACTAGTTCAAATGACCCAAATTCCCTTTGTTGAGATAATAATCCTCATCTAGATCCCAAGGAGAGGAATCAGTTAATAAAGGAAGAAATGGTGGTTAGATAATCAACCACCCCCATGAATGGAAGCATGGTCTAACTAAAAAATGTCAACCCGAAGTACCGCAGGTTCTGGCAGACTAGGTTGACCCGAGTTTCCTTATGACAGAAGGAATAGGATAGGTCGAGAATCATCATGGGAAATATATATACATAAAATAAATACAAGGAGAAGAGATGGAGTAAGATACATGTGCTTGAGGCTCCGCATAGAGAAGGAGAAACACTAGACAAGAACGCAAGCACAGAGGGGAACACGTGACCTAGACATGCAGAAGAAAAGAGGAAGGCTAGGAGCTTAATGTTGGGGAAGCATTTGATAAACCTCACAGGGATTTTATGATAGAGAGAAGGAATCTAAGAAATGGCATAATTCCCTAGTGATATCATGGATCTGCACAGGGGTGGCCAAAGTTCTAAGAATGAATTCCTCTCAGCCTATGGTTGGGGGGGAAGGCAAACACCCGCAGTCAGCTAGTCGGCTACAATATAAAATAGATAAGTATTCTCATACCCTGTATATTTGAGTTGTAACTGTAAAATAAAGTTGCATATCCTATGAATGTTTTAGGGATATGCATGTTGCTTGATGGTTATACTATGTTCACTTATATTTTTCTTGATTGTGTATTTAAGAAAGTAAGGAACTATATGGTTTGTACGCGTAAATGCTTGATCCATGTAGTGGCTCAATTTTAAGCAAATGAACTATGAGTTCATCGACCTTGGGATTAGTTTCTCATATGCATGTCAACATTCCTAGTTGTTTCGAGTCTCATGGGAGAAGGAGTCTGTTAATCTCAAGAGAAAGATCACAAAGTGCGTGTCAGTGCACAAATATTTCAGAACTGACAAATCTCAGAAAGGATAACAAGATTTAAGTCTCAAAAGGGAAGATCCTTTTGTTTGGAAGATGAGATCGGTTCGGGAGGATCCAAGGTATGTCACAACCATTGGATTTGGAGAAGGCACGCAGGTGTCAACCCCTCAACTCCTTCAGTCTTTGTGAGTTCGGATAATTTTGGTATTCATTGTAAGGGATATGAATCCCCAGAAGTCCTGGAGATTGAAGTTAATCTTTGTCGTAGATATGAGGATTCCCAAGAACTATTCCAGCTATCGATATATGATATAGTCAGTATGGTGTTGCCACTTTAGGATTTTGGAGGATTTGGGGTGTAGTATAATAGAGGGACATTCAATGTAGAACTTTGAACACCAACTTTCCACATAGAATGTCAAATGTCAAATTCCAAACGTTCAACTGCCAGACGTTGAACACCAATTGTTGATCAAGGACATATGGATATATTTTTAAACTTCGAGGAGTATGCGTGCATTAAAGAAAAGGGGGGTGACATGGAACCATGATTAACGTGCCATGTGTCACCTAGATTTGGCAGTTTCGTAGACCTTATAGGTCCATTAACATGTGTCACCCACTGAAGGGGCCACATGTACTCTCTTCCTTGCCATGTGTCATCTCTGGAAATTACATGTTTCATCCACATGGCAGGAGATCTCGTAGTATGGAGACTCGGCACCCTGGAGGAAGTTGGACGAGAGTCATTAAAGTGTGAAATCTCCTGAAATCATGAACATTATATTCCATCTCATCCTTCCATCATTAAGGACACATTTCGCCAGATCTTATAATCCAAATACTAGACACTCTAGAGGATTTAGGGGTCTGACACTTCAAAAACTCTCGAACGCCAAATCGATGAAGTGATGTGAACTGTGGATCTGAGGAACCTTCAGGATCATCCCTAACCATCATGTCTAGACTATGGTCAGCCCAACACTGACCAACTCCATAAGAAATGTGGAGTTTTCATAGTGAAACTCTTGAACGTTGAATCTCTAAAGTAACAAGAGTCATAGATCAAGGGGTCTACGTGGACATATCTTGACCATGAAATCAAATGAATGTTAGAAGGTTGTGTTAGGGGTTGATGTGGCTCACTGACATCACCGAGGGTGACGTGGACCCCCAATTGAGGTTCCACGTGTCACTTGGATATGAATGTTTTGCAGACCCCTAAGACCATTAGAATGTGACACGTGTCACCACCTAACGAGGGCATGTGTCACCCCTGGCCCTCTCCATGTATCATTCCCTGGTATGTGTCTGCCTCGCCACATGAATGGTGAAGTATCAAGAATTCAGAAGTCTGGGACTCCCGACTCTAAAGGATTTAGAATAGTGTGGTGCAGAAAGGCCTGAAGGTTGGAGCCACGTGGGGAGTTAACAACCTGAATGAAAATGGTTGTTGGGGTAACCCATTAAGAAACTAAACAGGATTTCCTTGATTGAAAGGGTCTTCTGACCAAGACCGGTTGGAAGCCAAATTGGTTTATTTTGTTACCTTGGGCATGGTTATTGTTGTAGGAAAATATTCCTGCGGACAGATAGATTGCCTCAAAGAGCTAGACCCTACTCTAAGACAGAAAGTGATTAATGTGGACACTGACTTCCTTTCAAATCTATACAAACTAATACATGGGAAGGAAGGATGATAGAGGTACCTTTTTATCAACGTTTGTCCCTGCACGCTCCAAGTTGAGCTCCAATCTTTCACTCCTCATTGAGTCCTGTAGACAAACAAAGTACGACGACTTCCTACTCTATTGATGTTAGCTTGAAAATAGATATATCTATTAACGATAAGTTCATGTAATATCGGACACAAACCAGAAAGAAACAGGCCAAGCATGTCATATTAATGAGAATAACGACAGCAGTACTTACAATCGTAGATGCGAATGCGACAGCTTTGTCAAGTCCCCTTCGTCTAACCCTTGCTCGAAAGATCCACGACCTGGATGATAGCAACTTCACTGATCACTCTTCTTCAACTGACTGTGTGTTTCCTATGAGATCATAGGTTTCATGCTAGCAATTCTTCTCTCCTCTTACTCACCATCATAGAGCCTTCTTATATATGTTAAGAGAGGCTTAACCTCTTGAGTTATCTTTAGAACAAGTTGAGGAATCCCTTCCTTGGATCAGGGATCTCCTGATGGAACCAAGAATTCGAGTACAACTACCTTCTAAACTCGAAATATCCTCCCCTTATTCTCCTCAATGGGCCAACTACTGCCTCAGATTAGACAACGCTCCCTTAAAAGGGGCATCGGGGCGCTGTAGCGCTCCCTAAGAAGCTTGAGGGGAGTGCCAACGCTCCAAGGATGGATAGCGCTCCTCCAGAGGGGAAAATAAGCGTTATAACGCTCCCTGAGACCTTATAGGGGAGCGCCAGCGCTCCTAAGGCTGATGTAGGGGAGCGCTCACCTTCCAAACCCTTGTTTAAGAGCTCCTTTCAGGTGATAAGAGTTCCTTGACTTCAGTTAATCACTCTCCTTCCCCCAAATCAAGTGTCTGAGTTATTCTAGATGTCTCCTTGGTTTCATCATCATGGAAGTATGCTTTGTTTGATGTTTGCGACACTTTTGAATGACATGTGACACTTGCGACAGTTGAGAGGATCATGCGACACTTGCGACACTTATCGAAGTGAGCAATATTGAGGTGTAACAGATTGCCCCCCAAAGTATGAAGTTAGAATATGTGAACTGATAACTGAAATGCTTTGTAGACTTTCAAGAAAGGGTATAGACTCGGATAATCTGACGGAATCTACACGCAAACATCCAAAAAATATCATGGCACATTTCAAAACCCAAGGCAAGGATACCTATGCTTGGGTGATCAAGTTTTGCAAGATATGGCCGCCATAAAATACACTGCGGATCCATAATTGTATTGATGAAAAGGTATAGCCACCGGGAATACAACGTGGATCTATACTCTGATGACATGGACTGATCATAGCCACGAAGAATACACAGTGGATCTATGAGTTGACAAGACATAGCCATGACCAATACAAAGTGGATCTATGTAACAGTGTATGCATCATTTGTCCAAGAGGAACTCCTTTGCAACCTGGGCAAAGTATATATCAAAGTGATTACTCAACCCAAGGTCTTCTTATCGATCCCAATGTGGTACGATTCTAGCCATGTGAATAGATGTCCCGATGTCAAACATGGTAGAAACCACTTGATTACTGGTCAATGGTGTGAACCGTTAACAAGTGCGAGGGAGATCACCATTAATGTCAATGATTCCCAAGGTACCCTAGTACATTCCACCGAATGCGAATTGGATGAGCTAGAGTCGAACATCCATGGAATCATCCAATCAGAGGTCAATGATGTAAACCTACTATCGAATGTGAGGAGGCCTGCCATTGATGCATGCAGGTCCCAAAGTACTAACTGGTTTCTAAGCCTAATTCTCGGATAATGTGCTGAAGTCGATAGGAATAAGCTCGTCGAAGGAGGGCCTTGATGTATCCCCCATCAATGACACGAAACATACATAGAGATGTAATTGGTAGATCAAATGGACATGGATTGACATGGGTTTTGAGGCAATATATTTGGGATGGTTGACTCTCGAGGTGGAAACTTCCCTTGAACACCGAGGCACAACAGCAGAAACATCACATGGACCAAAACTTGATGATGCAGTGGATGCTGTGACTTGCGTCAGGTGACCCAAAGGAGTGAAAGAAACTCAAAGGATTGGCTCAGTGCAGAGGTTCAACGGGTTATAATGCGTGCAAAAACAAAGTGTCATGTTCAAGGGAGACTCTAAGAATTGCTTAATAATGTTCTCAAGAGATTGCTTGGCTTGCTTCTTTCAGTTTTTTCCCCCATCCAGATAGACGAGTACCTATTTTTGATTTAATGAGCTTGAGGAGGGTAACACATGCTCAATATAACTCACCTTTGGTAAGTTCCTCTTCCTTTGTTTAACGAACCGGAAGAAGTAAGGGTTCGTTTTAGTATGGGCCTGTCAATGTATGCTTTAATGAGTCCAAAGACAGAAAACTCGAAGGTTTTTCAGGATTATAGAGTTTCGAAAAACACTTAAAAGAGAACTCTCTCAGTTCCTTTTTTGTAGAGTAGTCCAACGAGACTGAAAAAGAGATAAACTATCGCTCGAAAGATGCCCTTTCAAACCTTTTAATGAGCGTGAAAGGAAGCAAGATCGCTTGACAATCTTTTCATATTTAGAGAGTCTGAAAAGGGCTTAAAGATGACTCTAGAGGGGTTCCTTTTTCATGTGTCCATGCGGGTCCAAAAAAGAGATAAAAGTCTACCCGACACATTCTCATGTTTTCGAGCTTGAGAACGTACCAAGACTATGCTCATGAGTGCGACAAGGTAAATAACCCATCAGAACTGCCATGAAACCTGCAATGTCAAAACTACAAACCAGGGGTTTAGTGAAGCCATTATATTGTTAGAGAATCCCATAAATGACTATACCTTATAAAAAATGGAAATTTATAAATAGCAATGCAATGAAAATTCCATTTACCATTTCATTTTGTACAAGGATTTTGGAGTAGTGGAGATTCTCGTTTCGGAGGTGGATCTTGTTTCGCTCGATACCGGAGCTACGGTTGACCATTTCTCTTGTCGTTCGGACCAGGTAGGTGTTCATCTCCCCTTCTTTAAATTCCATGGTTTAAATTTCATTTTCATAACAGCATTTAATTCGAAAATTGAAGCCCTAAGTTGCCCCAAGAAGATCAAAATCTGCCTCTTTTAAGAATGATGAAAAAGGGGGTTCTTTTTGCAAAAATGTTTTAGAAGGGGATGGCCAAGATGCGAATGCCTCAATAGATAATTGGATGGGTAGTTTTTGGTAAAGAACCCATGAAAAATCCCCACATATTCCCATGCAGCCATAAAGAAGTCATTTTCATTTTCAAAACGTTTCGTTGTTGTGTGATGAACATTGAATGGCTAAAAGAGGGCATGGTGATTATGAAAGAGGGTGTGGTCTCTTTAAATGATGTGGGCATTAGATTTTCATGTTTTTAGATTTCTTTTGAAAATTGCCGAAATGCCAAAACATTGAAATAATGAAATTTTTTATTCTTTTGTCTTGTAGGTGATTTCGGCGACCATGATCGAGTGGAAAGAACGAGAACATGAGATTGATGAATTGGCTGCCTTGCAAAGTCCTCACACACAGGCCGCATTACGAGATTGTGGCTTACTCAAATTTTTCAAGTTGCAAAAAATGAAGAAGGAGATTTTGTTGCTCGAGCACATGATCGGCCTATGGGATGTTGCAGAGCAGGGATTCTGGATTGGCACATAGCTTCTAACTATTGAGTTGGAAGACGTGTATTTTCTGACTGGCCTATCGAAGATAGGGGCTCCCATATATTTTTTTGGGTAGAGGGCGCTACCTGAACAAGTGGGTGTGTATCTGGCACGTCACTGCGTTCCAGGAGCAAGACTGGTAGGGGGTAGAATCCCTATCAAGGATATCCGAGAGCTACCCCTTCGGTCCATTTTGTTTTCCATCATGAGCATGACAGGTAGTACTAGCGTGCATATAGCGTCAAGATATTAGATGGCTTATGGTGTTCAATGTTTGGAACCAACACTATTCAACTGGAGTGTAGGGTTCCTTCGAAACATGAAGGAATAGGTTTCATGGTGCAGGATGGGACAGAAACAGTTTGGTTATGGCTCTTTTCTGGTTTCATTTTTCCTGGAGCGCATCCCCCATATACATCCTCAGATAGCACTGGCAGTGCGACCAGTGGACGAACCAAGGATGGAGAGGTGGACTAGTCTATCTCCGAGGCTAGTATCGGAGTCAGAGTTCTGTTTCACTGGGGAGTTATTTGCCTGGCTGAGATGGAAGTATCTTTGGATAGAAGACCTCCCGTATGCCGAGGTACATTTTCGTGAGAGCATGGATTTGATTTTACCCATGGGGGAAGACTGGGACGTGTCAGGTAAGAGACTGAGCCATACCTTGTCTAGTTTTTATTTTTTTATGTTTTCAATGTATGTGTATTTTTTTTGGTATATAGAAGAGTTTTAAAGAGATGTATTGTTTTCAACATGCAGACAAGGGAACAGTGCACCCGGCCGATGTACCGATACCAAGACGTCGTGGGGGTGCTCCAGTTGTATTAGATCCAGGAGTACTCGTGATAGGTCTTCGGGAGGTTGAAAGAAACCTCCAAGGACTCACAATGGGCATTCCTCCTCTACAGAGGGGAGAAGTGCCTTTACATCTACAGAGGCATACTGTGGGAGTACCAGAGAATGTCAATTCTCTATTGAGATGCATAGTGCATGTAGTGATATGCTACTCGTAGCACAATATAGTGTAGGGAGATTAGAGTCTCTCTGGTGATCATATTTTTGTATGCCTTGTCAGGGGATGTTGTAGGGGTTTAAAGACCCAACATTTTGCTCTTCTATATATTTTTATGTAATCAAAAACATTTCAATCACGCCATATATATATATATATATATATATATATATATATATATATACAGTTCTGATTTTTTACAGTGCCAAATGATTTGTACATGATGATGTCTGTGATGTGTTTTAATTTACATGTGATGTACAATTTTACTTTCCTTAAATCTTATATGTGGGTGAGATACCGATCCATTATGTAATTATCTAACAAATTAAAAACACTATTAATTTCTCTTGGAATGTGTCTATATTCAATGTGATCGAACATTCGTTCAAGACGGTGAACTTGTAGGTGGAGACGTAGCAGGATAGGACTACGGATAGCATAGATACGGTTGAGTTGATAGATCATGAGTTGGGAGTCTAAGTAAAAAATGATACGAGAGATACCTAGAGAGGGGGCTTGGGTCAACAGTCCGATGACAACATGATATTCTACCATGTTGTTGGTTCTTGGTCCTAAGCAGATACCTCCTGAACTCACCACCTCGTCAAATTGGTAAATAACCCATGCTACCGAAGCAATGTTCCGGGTATGCCGACTAGCATCATCCACAAACCTGAAAAAAGATAGGAAAGGAAGACATCATCTACACATGAAAACACAAGCACAGTCATGAGTGGCAATGGTAAAGACTCGAGCACACGAAAGAAATAGACACACCAAAACTAAAATACAATAATGTACAAAGTACACATGCTGAGTAATCTAAGCATAGTACTTTTTAAGGTAAAGCCTGTTTCGGGGCTCTCCTAGGGAAATTCCATCATGATCTACTAATTTGTAGGTGCCTTTGTATAGGACATGCTTCACGATGTAAGGACCATGCCATAGAGGTTCTAACTTTCATTTCCCCAATTTACAGTGAGCTTGGTCATAAACGAGGACTAAGTCTCCTTCCGCAAAAGTCTGAGGCTGGACGGATTTGTCGTATTGACTCTTAATTCGTTTCTGATGTGCTTCATTGGTGAGAGAAGCATCACAACGTGTTTCATCCAGCTTGGATAGATACAAGAATCATTCTTCTTCAGCAGAAGTATGGGGCAGGAGCTCCACTTTCAGTTTGAGTGATGGAATCTCACACTCAATTGGTAGAATGGCTTCAATGCCATACACCAACTGGAAAGGTGTGAATCCAGTTGAGGTTTTCATAGAGGTGCGATAAGCCCAGAGAGCGGAGAAAAGTTCTAGATGCCACAATGTCTTGTTTTCCCCTACCATGCATTGAATCATGGTTTTCAAGACTTTGTTGATGGCCTCAACTTGTCCGTTGGCTTGAGGGTAGTAAGGGGATGAGTTTTCATGGAATAAACCCAAATTGACATGTAATTCGCTCATCATCTGGTTCTTGAAGTGTGCACCGTGATCAGTGACGATGGCATGTGGTACACCAAAACAAGTTATGATGTGGTTGAAAATGAACAAAGCTACAGTATGACCATCGTTCAGGAAGGTAGGCATAGCCTCAGCCCATTTGGTAAAGTAGTCGATGGCGACGATTATATAACCATGCCCCCGGCTGAGCTAGAATTACACTGCATGAAATCGATACCCCACTTGGAAAAGGGGCTGATGGCGATAATTGGGTGCAACGTAGTAGGGTGGGTACGTGCCTTATTGTTAAAGATTTGGTAGGGTGGGCATTTTTTGACGGCTTCGATACAATCTTTGAAAATCGAGGGCCAAAAGTAGCTGGCACGTAGGATTGTTTGGGTTGTGGCCAGTCTGACCGCCACAAGTTCCAAGGTGACAATCATTCAAAACGTGTTCGACCTCCTCATGAATTAGACATCATCAAAGGATAGTGTCAATACCACGACGATACAAGGTGTCATCAATGATGAGATAACGACGAGAGTGGTGACGAATACGTCGATGCGCTTCACGAGAAATGTTAGGCTGAAAATGTTCGGTTTGAAGGTAAAGGAGGATATCTTCGTACCAAGGATCAGAGGTGTTGATGAGGAAGAGGGATTCATCGGGGAGGGAGTCTCTAGGTTTGATTTCTTCATCGGCACGAGGGAGAGCACAGATGAGCTTGGAAAACACCAGGGACTTTTTGGCTTTGGACTTCATAAATTCAAGATCGAATTCTTGAAGGATAACGATCCATTTAGAATATTTTCCCTCAAGTACTTGGCGTGTCAAGATGTGGTACATGGGGTTGGAGTCCGCGATCACTGTGGTGGTGCGTAGTAAGATGTAATGGCAGAATCGCTGGACCGCGATGACGGTTGCCAGAGCCAGTTTCTCGACATGTGAATAGTGGAGTTCAGGTCCAGATAGACTCTTTCTCAGGTAATAAATCACATGTTCTTCACCGTTGGGATCCTCCTAAACTAACACCATTGAAATAGTGGAAGTGGAGGTGGCCAAGTAAAGGATGTAATCCTTTGTATACTCTGGAGGATGTAACAAAGGGGTGTGGGTCAAAGCATGCTTGAGAGCATCGAATGACCATTGGGAAACATCATCCTAGATGAAAGGGGCGTTCTTTTGTAGTAACCACATGAATCCTTTAGTGATATCAGCATAGTTGGAGATGAAACGATGAAGGAAGTTTGCTTTGCCTTGCAAACTTTGGAGCTGGGTTAAATTGGTAGGTGGGGGTAAGGCTAGAATGGCCTCAATATTTAAGGGATCCACCCTGATCCCGTCTTTGGAGAAAATGAAACCGAGGAGTCGATCGGATTCGACAGCAAAAATGCACTTATGCGGGTTCAAGCGAATACGGTAGAACCTACATCGAAGAAAAATCGCTCGTAGGTGATCAAGGTGATCGGATCGATTGGATGAGTGGTTGGGTAAGTCATCGAGGTAAGGCTCTGTGATATGCTTGATATCGTGGAAAGCGTACGACATGGCCCACTGGAAAGCAGCACCAACATTTTTAAGGCCAAAAGGTATCTTTTGGTAGGCGAAAGTACCCCAGGGGCAGATAAAGGTTGTCTTATGTTGATCAACAGGTAAGATTTCAATCTGGTTATACCCAGAAAATCCATCCATGAAAGAGAAGATTACGCTCCCTGTGCAATTATTGATAATTTTGGTCGATGAAGGGCGTAGGGTAGTTGTCCTTGGGACAATCTTTGTTGAGGTCTCGATAGTCAACACAAACACGGATGGTCCCTTGTTTTTTGGCAACCGAAACAAGGTTGGAGACCCATTCTGTCAAAGGGACAGGATAGATAAAGCCATATTTTAGAAGTTTCTCAACTTTTGCCTTTATAGCTACAATTTTCTTGGGATGAACCGGGTGAAGCTTTTGTCGAACAGGTTTCACGTCAGGGTAAGTATTGATTTCCTGTACGACGATTGAAGGGTCGATCCCTGGCATTTCCTCGTAGCTCCATGCGAAGACATCACAAAATTCTTTAAACAAAGCGGTGTAAGAGACCACTTCTTCAGGTGTGCATTTAGCACCAAGGTTGATTTGTTCCACGACACCTTCTTTGATTGAAATGTCAATAACGATATTGGTAGAGATGTAACCCATATTCCACTCAGAGAGAGTATCTGGTGTGAGGATAGGAGATTGTGGAGCATCGGTAACACCTGGAGGGGAGATAGAGTGTATGTCTCGGTGACTTTCTTCCAAAAGTGGAAGAAAAGAGGATCGATTATCATCCCAAGGTAGATCGTCAATGCTAAGAATTTCCATGATCGATTCATCAGAAGGGAAAATTTGGGAAATGTAATCGACGACAGATGACAGGGAATCCAACCATGAGAGCATCGAGTAGGCATCAGGTGCCAATAAATGTGGGTTGTTTGGAGAGGGAGAGGCAGATTGAATAGCTACGTATGTGGCCTCGGCTAGGCTAAGTGGCATGGTTTCACCGAGCACATAGAATTCCAGAGGACTAGGTACAATACAGGGATCAGATGATTCCAAGGATTGATAAGGCATAGTCGAAATCATATTGATGGTAGCAATATGATGAGCAGTAGGTGGAAGTGGTGTAGAGAAAGTACCCATAAGGATAGAATATTTCAATAAGCCAACACCAACGCTTTCATACATAACTGGATGGTCTCCCAAAAAGGGAATGTTGTTGGTGACAGGGGCGCGAGCGTTGGGTGTACAGAAATCGAGTTGATCAGAAAGTGAAAATTTTGCCTTGATGAGGGAATTATACACATCGAAACACTGACAAGGCGACAACATTCATAGCATAGAACCAACTTCTTCTAAGTAGTAGGTTGTAATTGAGGGGGGCATCGACCACCTTGACATCAACGGTAACAGTTTTGCCACCCAACTGAATGGCTAAGGATTGTAATAATCCATGAGGATTAAAACCTCATCCATCGAAAGTGCGTAACATCGTGGGGGATTTGTTAAGGGAAGGTGATTTTAATCCCTTCCAACACACTAAAGACATGGCACAAGTAGAGGCTCCCTCATCCAAGATAGTCCGGTGGATTTGTTGATTGTGAACAACAACATCGATTTGGAAAGCTAGCTGGTGGGAGAGTCATGGTTGATGATCATCCAAGTTAAACGTGAGATTATTTTATGACTCAAGATCGAAAGCGTCGATAGCAGCTAAGAGCATTCTACATTGGCTGGGACAGTGTTGTAGAACTTCTAGGGTGGACATAGCACACGACGCTTGAGCCAAATCTTCAACAATCTTGTAGTTTTGGGTAGCCCGTGAATTAGGATTGAAGGTAGCTTTCTGGATGGTGCTCTTAGGAGGGCATAAGATGGAGTCAAATGAAGGATTCTCAATCTGAAGTGGCTCGGATGGGGGGTTGGCAGACGGAGGACTAACAGAAGATGGTAATGGGTCTAGTACAGAACCATTACCAGTCTTCGGCTTATCAGGTTTAACTGGTGTGTCGTATGTTGCAGAGAGAGTGGTTAGATTAACCCCGTTAAACATGTAAATGTGGGCACTTGTCGAGGCCTCATTATGGGGTTGGTTGGAAATGCCCCCTAGGGTGGGGGTTTGAGCAACCAAAGATTGTTGATGTGGAAAAGGATGAGTAAGCACAGCAGGTTGTGAATTTCCCTTGAAACGTTTGGCCACTTCATCGCGATGTGGACAGTCTTGAGTGTAGTGATCGTCACCACAAATGACACATGGGAATTTTAGTTTTCGTTGTGGTTGTTTTCCGGCAGCAGGAGTTTGCGGTTGATTTTTTGGTTGTTCGTTGTTATTGTTTTTCTTTGGTTTATTTGTCACTTTCTTCTTGCCCCTGAGTTGTTGTGAAGGGGTTGATTGGACCGCATTCACCTCAGAGACCTGAGTTTGAGGGGGGGTAGAGGAGGGTGCATTCGGGCTGGGAGTAGCCATCGATGCAGGCCGATGAGTTGTTCCAGTCGACTGTGAAGTAGATTGGGTTTTGACGGAGCCAATAACTCCATCTGCGTGGGAAGCAGATGATGGTTTGGATGGATCATTAGTGGCATGGGTAGCATTCGGTATCAACTCATACAGAGTACCAGACTATGAATAGACCAAGTCTAAGTACTGAGCTCGGGCAATAGCTTCTTCCTCGGTGACTACGCCACCCATGGCAACATCACGAGCGATCTAGGGCAACAATGATTTAGTGAACCATTCCACTAATAGTTGGCTAGGAATGACTGCTTTAATTAGCCTTTGTCGTCGTCTCCACTCATGGATATGATCGGAGATGTGTACAGAAGTTGTCTGACGAAGAGAGGTTAATAGTTTAGTACCCATCTCGTATCGGATGGGTAGTTTGAAGTGTGTGAGGAAGGACATGGCGAGGGAGTTGAGATCGTGAAAAGATGCGCGTGGTAGTTCAATATACCATTTCACCACGGAACCCATAAGCATTCGTTGGAAAATACGCAACTGTATAGAATCGTCCATGAGGGAGTTGGATGAACACCACAAATGGAAGGTCATCACGTGGTTGTTTGGGTCTTCTCCGGAATTTCCGTCGAATTTTGGGATATCAGAAGGAAGTTTAGCTGGAATAGCTGGCCAAACCGGAGAATGATAAATAGGATCATTCATTAACCGAGACAAGTCTAGAAGGTCTAGGGTAGCTAGAAAAGGTAATTGTCAGTTAACCTGTGGGTAATGTTGGTGTGGCATGGGGACACCAGTAGGGCCAATCACTGGGTTATGCAGATAATTCTAACTAGTGGACCCTCTTGTATGAGGTTGGTATTGACTAGGGTACATAGGATTTGAGGTGTTTTGAGAAGTGTGTGCGATCGGAGGATAACCAGATGGGTTTTGAGGATTATAAGTTGGGTTTGGCATTTGTCCATAAGGGGGTTGTTGTGGAGCTTGAGAATTGTGTCCTGCCGAGAATTGTGGGTTTCCTGGAAAAGGGATATTCCACGGATTAGGCGTGGTAGACACATTTTGTCCATGTGGTTGATGGTAGGCTCCGGATTGAGGCTGCCAACAAGCATGAGGGTGCCTCTCGAATGGAATTTTTCCTCCAGTGGGAGGGTGCCCCCCAACTTGAGGTAGAGTTTCCAGAATTTGAGAACCAAACATAAATGACTGATTAGTACCACTGACTCGGTTAAGACCACCAAGACCAGTCCCTCTAGGTTGTTGGATAGGTATGGAACTTCCCGGCGTAGCCTGAGTAGTAGAGGCAGTGAGAAAATTCAGTTCTTTGTACCCAAAATGGAGTGATGATGTAGGTCTTGGTGTTACGGGTGTGCCAATGGTAGCTTGTCTAACCACCGCATTACCAGCGAGAATAGTCGGAATGTGAGGGACCATTGTAGAATGAGCCATCTGGAGAGGAAAAGTAGACCTTGGGCCAATGGACGATGTGTTCGGACCAATGGGTGGTGTGGCCGTAAAGATGGTAGTGCCGGTAAAATGGTATAAAGGTACGGTGTAGGAGATGGGTGCATCAGCACCTACTCCCGCTCCATAAATGTCCCGCACCATGCATGGTGGAATTCGAACAATGTCTGTGGTCCAAAAGGGGTCATCAGCTAAAGGGTTTTGACGAGACCCAGTCGGAATGTTAGAAGGATTGATGATGACAAATTCACCAGCTGAATTCAGTTGGAGGAAACGACATTCATATCCCTTCGGAATGTGGAAAGCTTCTAGAGACTCTGAAATAATTCAAAATTTCTCCAGAGGAGTGGGAACTTCTTCTTGGGAAGTTGTGGTATCTTGAACCTCGCTCTTTTGAGGATATTCCTCAGTAGAATGAGGGGGTAAAGGGGTGTTCCCTTCCATATTTTCTGGAGGAAGTCCCTGTAGCCTCTGTGAACGGCGTGGAGGGTTGATGTTGGCAAAAAAGAGTCAGCAAAAGAGATCTATGGTCAACTACTGAAAAGAAACAACATACGCTAATAAAATCTAAGAATCACAACCAAGCAAACAAGACCTTCTCTCAATGACCGTACTAGTTGGAGATGAAATCCAATGTCGCGCAATCAAGTTAAGGAGGGGCGGGGGTATGGTGGAACAGTTACAATGGCAACCTGCTTAATGGACTTACGCCTTGGTGCAAGATTCCATGCAGTAATTGTGGATTTACCCTCCAAGGATCCCAAGTGAGTTTGACCAATGTCTACTCCAGGTACAGTGAGACTTTCGTTCATTGTCACCTTGTGTAAGACCCTACAGATTATGGCCGCTAAGGTTACCAATTCACAGTCAGCCCCTGGGCGGGTATAGTCGACAGTCTGATCCGAACGTATGGGCAGGGTATCTAGCCCGAAATCAACTAAAAGGATTCCACGCAGTAATTGTGGATTTACCTTCAAGTGATCCCCATAATACGATCTGACCGCCACAATAAGTTAAACCACAGAGGGATAATCTCCGTAGCTTACCCGAATGCAACCTCGTGTGTAACCCCTGTGTGAGAGGTGGATCCTAGGCAAACTTATACGATAATTGGATTTGACTCTCCCTAACTCAGGATGCTAGTGTTTGTTTTGGAAACTTTGGAGAGTTATGCTCACAGCCTAATCCAAAGTACTAAGCCTAGTCTATTGTTGGTGGAGGATCCTAGAAAAGAAAATGTTCTAAATAACTTTTAATTAGCATTTATTTTATAGCTATTCTTTACTCAAGAGGGGTGCATGGAAATGAAATGGATGGAATTATGACTCAGTCCCAAAAATGCATCAAAGATGATAAGCAGTCATTTCTTTTCGATGAACATCTATCTAAGGGAGAGAGAGAGTTCTTTTCACTAACAAGAACTAATAAGGAATGTCCTCAAACAAACTTTCTTCAATCAAATCCGATGTGATGCTAAGACTTTTGAGATACCTTCTAATATGCAAAATCAATCACGAAGATGTTTCCTTATTGTTTGTATATGAATAATGATTGATTCAAAACAATGCTCGTCTTGCTAATTATCTTTTTGGATCAATGAAAATCAGACTAATACAAGCAAGGATCGTACAAACAATACACCCTCTCGTTGTGATCAAAACAAGAAGCGAAAGAAAAGAAACAATCAAAGAAAAATCAAAAACTTCACACCAAAAGGAATGTCAAAGAACAATGATCTTAACTACAATCAAATGAAGAGATATGTAGGCCTTTGATGACCTTCACCAGAGTTTTTCGTTCAATCAAAAAGAGAGAAAGACAATGTATGGGTTTCAAACTCCAAATGGCAGAAAAACTCAACAACAATAGTGAAGAAGGCTACAAAATTCAAATAGAAAGATGTTTGTCCTTCAGAAAGACAGATGTCAAAGTTGAAAAGGAAGAAACATTGACTCACAAGGTGACTCAGCAAGAGAGACACAGAGGTAAAAACCTGAAAGAGCAATTCTGGAAGGCTTCTAGGCCAAAAGGGTTGGCTCTCTGTTGCAAAGGGAAAGGAGAATTATAGCGCTCTGTGCAAGGCACTTAGGGAGCGCTAGTGCTCTGTTAACACAGGGACAGGGGCGCCAGGGTCAAAAACTCCTAAAAGTGTCAAAAAAATCCAAAAATTGCAATTCAGTCTTGACAATTAGGCTGAATGTGATGGGGTAGGGAGTTAATCAGCTCATGAAACCAATCAAAATAGGAGTGAACCAGGTCTGAAACAATCAAGGGGTAAAACAAGGTCTATGAGGAGAAATCAAAACAAGAATTTTCTGTTGTAGGAAAATCTTCCTGCAGACAGGTAGATTGCCTCAAAGAGCTAGACCCTACTCTAAGACAGAAAGTGTTTAATGTGGACACTAACTTCCTTTCAAATCTATACAAACTAATACATGGGAAGGAAGGATGATAGAGGTACCTTTTTATCGACGTTTGTCCTTGCACGCTCCAAGTTGAGCTCCAATCTTTCTCTCCTCACTGAGTCCTGTAAACAAACAAAGTACGACCACTTCCTACTCTATTGATGTTAGCTTTAAAATAGATCTATCTATTAACGATAAGTTCATGTAAGATCAGACACAAACCAGAAAGAAACAGGCCAAGTGTGTCATATTAATGAGAATAATGATAGCAGTACTTACAATCGTAGATGTGAATGTGACAGCTTCGTCAAGTCCCCTTCGTCTAACCCTTTCTTGAAAGATCCATGACCTGGATGATAGTAGCTTCACTGATCACTCTTCTTCAACTGACTGTGTGTTTCCTATGAGATCATAGGTTTCATGCTAGTAATTCTTTTGTCCTCTTACTCACCATCATAGAGCCTGCTTATATAGGTTAAGAGAGGCTTAGCCTCTTGAGTTATCTTTAAAACAAGTTGAGGAATCCCTTCCTTGGATCAAGGATCTCCTGATGGAACCAAGAATTCGAGTAAAACTTCCTTCTAAGCTCAAAAGATCCTCCCCTTATTCTCTTCAACGGGCCAACTACTGCCTCAGATTAGACAGCGCTCCCTCAAAAGGGGCATCAGGGCATTGTAGCACTCCCTAGGAAGATTGAGGGGAGCGCCAGCGCTCCAAGGATGGATAGCACTCCTCAAGAGGGGAAAATAAGCGTTATAACACTCCCTGAGACCTTATAGGGGAGCGCTAGCACTCCTAAGGCTGATGTAGGGGAGTACTCACCTTCCAAACCCTTGTTTAAGAGCTCCTTTCAGGTGATAAGAGTTCCTTGACTTCAATTAATCATTCTCCTTCCCTCAAATCAAGTGTCTGATTTATTCTAGATGTCTCCTATGTGTCGTCATCATGGCATTTTTCTTTGTTTGATGTTTGCGACACTTGTGAATGACATGTGACACTTGCGAAAGTTGAGAGGATCATGCGACACTTGTGACACTTATCGAAGTGAGCAATATTGAGGTGTAACAGTTATAATTTCCCAAATTGTATTTACAAGTTGGGTAATATTCTATGGAGGTTGAGGCAAGAGTGTTTTCTTGGTAGATGTTATCATATAGAAAGGGAACATAGTTAATACTTTGTCTAATTCATCTTCCATGTGGATAGCATGTGAATGACTGCAAGCTCCCAAATGAGAGAGAAGATCATTGTTGGGTATCTCTATGGAACTTGTCCTAAGAATGGCAGTCAGATCCATGGGAGAAGGACATAGAAGTTTGATATGTCCATGTGCATGTATGACATTGAAAGGGTGCAAGCAATGAGATTGCATGATGTATGTTTGGGCTAGGTGTGTATAGTCTTGAGTGCATGGATTCAATTCATTATGGAGCTTCTTGATATGAAGCTTGATATTAATACCAACTAGGTATGAATTATATTAAATGTACAAGTGATGCACATGTATATATATATATATATATACTAAAGGAACAATATCTTTCCTTGATGAGTGATATGTAAGGAAAGAATTACACTTTCCAATATTGAATGAATACCATGGATGCATGTCTGACTCTATTCTGAGGAGTCATGGAATATTGGTTTTGAATGATAGCTTGAGGCGAATGTGTTCCATTCCCTCGGGAAAGGATAGTTTAAACAGATGAAAGAGTAAATGAGAAACGATGCTCTATTTTCATGACAAAAGGAAACATGATTAATCCTTTGAGGACTGCATGAGAAAAATTGTGAACAATCATAAGTTAAATGATTTATGATTATGCATGTGGTTAAGTGCATCATGGATGTAAGTTATCAAAAAAAGGAATATGTGTGGACAAATAATCTAGATGAATAACAAAGATGCATGTTTATATTCCTTATGGAATATTTGGTAAATATTCGAAGCTAACTCAAGGTTGAGGCCATCATAGATAGAGAAGGATATTTAATACGGAAGTTGCATGCTAAAAGAGTTCCCTGTGGAAGAACTATGTGAAGGCTTTGTCAGGAGAATGGAGTTGCCACCTTAATGACTATTGAGAATTGAGTAGTGGGATACAAGCCTATTTATATAAGAATCTTGTATTACATCCTAAAAAAAAAATATATGAGTGGAAAACTAACCCACGAGTGTAGACCATTCTAATAACCGAATGGTAATGTGCAGCGTGCACGAGGTCATGGCTCATTATGAACAAAAGGTTTTCTATTAAATCATGTTGATGTATCCTAAGACTTAAGTTGATCCTAACTGAGGATTCTCAAGGAAAAGAGCAAGAATATCACAATAAGAAGTAGATTTCATAAGCAAGGAAGGATAAAAGGAGGAACACTTTTCTCACCCTAAGAACTCTGGATTGTTTAACAAAGTCGTAGGCTTAAAGAACAACTATGGAAATGAGTACAGGTGGAGAAAGGAGAATAAGTAAGTAAGTAATCTTGAATGAATAGGATTGGTTGAATCCATATTTAGAAAAGGCAATGAGGCCTTGGAAAATAACCTAGTTGGACTGAAGGTCCCCGGCTGTGTAGATGGAGTTGGGAAAAAGGGAAGAGACTTAACTTCTTTCTTGTTGTATATTATGTTTTTCTCTGGGACGAGAAAGTTGGTATGTTCATGAAAGTAAATTTTTTGACACCATAATGATGATGGTTGTATAATTGAGGAAACAATTTAGAATTTCTTGTGTTGCACTCGTGGAAGCTTTAAGGATAATGTGATGAGGTGCATAGAGATATGCTAGGACATATTTGAAAATTGTTTTATTGATTTAAAAGCTATGATACTTGCATTTTTATTTTACATGATGACTAATATATTTATGAAGTATGTCATGTGTAGAAAGAAATTGTAATTGTTGAGGAAGATTGTTGCCAATGATGAACAACCTCAAGTAAAGGATGAATATGATAAGGTGGTTGTCAAAATATTGTTGAAGGGGATTTAAAAGTCCCCATAAAGCACCATTATTGAGGTAATATCAGAAAGGGTGCTAGCATCCAAAAAAAGTATAAAAATGTCCATACCTATGTGGCATAAGGTATGAAGTAATTTGGTAAGAATCCCTTCTGAAAATATTCCACTATCCTAAATATATGTAAATAATTGTGAGTGGTTCTTATATGCTATTGCAACCCAAGTGGGGTAATATTCAGGACAAAAGAATCTGAACAATAGAGAGAGGAAGTATATTCCAGTCAAGGATGAGTTATAATCCTTTCAAGAAAATGCATGAGTAAAGAGTACCATGGGTACAATGACTAATCTAGGGATATTGGGGAATAAAGGTGCACATAGTTAGCACATTGAATGGAATTGCTTCGAGGAAATGCAAGTTTTCATAAAGGGAAGACCATGGATTTTCCATTGAGGAAGGAGGGCCTTCTAATATTTTACTTACATTATATAGGTGTTAAATAAAAGAGAAAATTGGGTGGCCACGAGTTTTGGCACCCCAGATACCAATGAAGGATGAATGCTTGGGTGCATTCAAGAGAAACATTTAGTTTCATGTGCGTTGATTTGGGATCATGATCAGTCTGTAGCAGGAATCATAGTCCTTTTGTAAAATTGAACGAGAAGGAATAATCCATGTGGTGAAGAGGTTGGTTAAACTCCAACACACCATAGCAGAGCGTTTGTCACCAAGTGTGGCATCTTCAAAATCAATGCAAGGGTGCATTGGCTATGAATGCGGCCATGAATATTGACACAATGATTAAAGTGATTTAATATTTGAATTTCATTTGGAAAATTTAGTATGTTGAAAGGATGCTTACATAAATAATAATACTTCCCTTTTTCTTTGTACCCTTAAATAGATGAAAATGACTTGGACTATTAGTATGCATCGTTTGAAAATATGATGTACATGAAAACTAACAATTTGTTTAGTTGAGAAATGTTGAAGTTGTAGGAGGAAAAATGGCATTGGATATGGTAGTGTTGTAAGCCCATATGGAACACCAATTTCATGTTGAGATAAACTGCTATGGGAAGGAAAGTCCCATACTTGCAAATCTGGTTCCTGTGCAAAACATATCTAAAAATAAATGGGAATGTGGAAATCCGTGGGTAACAGATTTGCAAGAAATTTGAATTTGAAATTGATGATAATTTCTCATAATTTTGTATACATGTGATACAGGTGAGATGAAAAATATCTATCTAGGGAGGAAATATGAAGGATGTCAAGTCAGAAAGTGTGAAAGATGCTACTATTGAGACATGAGAACCTCGTGGTAAGCCATGATCACCTAGAATATGTTGTGTTATGGCAACACAAGCCAGAGGGATGCCTCGGAAGAGAAATTCTGAGGACACCTCGACTGTAAGGCTCAATAAATTCTCTGAAATTATTCTTATTCGATAAATCCTTGGAAAGGCAAGATGGATCACCCCACGAACTATAGTAGAGAAGGGGATGCATGAGGATGGGCCTGGAAGGTGAGTGACCACAAGGAAGAGGAGACTTTGATAATTCTTATAAATTGTTGATTGGGATCATGAACACAATGGGTATGTCCAAGAAAAATAGTGATCCAATAAAAACAAGACAACCATGTGGATATGAATCCAAGAACTCCACAAATGAGTATTGTTCTAAGTTATGAAATTTTCTTGAATTTTCTGCAACAATAAAATGTTTATGTATGAAAGTTGTGATTAATATGCTTGTTGTCCAAGATTATTGAAGACAGATGACGAAAGCCAAGAGTCTGAAAAGGAACTGACCAAGAAAGAGGGTCAAGACTTATGAAGCAGTTGAATGAGAAAGGTATGACATGTGTTACTGAGAAAGAACACCAAGGACAATGTTTCTTTTTAAGGGGGGGATTGTAATACTCCTATTTCCCCCAACTTGTAATTAATTATTAATCATGATCACCATGCTATGGCATGGGAACAATGTCAATGTATTATTTATATTACCAATGACTAATTGTGGGTGTAAATCCTTGAAGTACTGGCAATGATATCAATAGAGGAAAGAATGAGGAAATTGTGGAGAGGGTTCATTAGTTTAAATGACCCAAATTCCCTTTGTTGAGATAATAAGCCTCATATAGATCCCAAGGAGAGGAATCAGTTAATGAAGGAAGGATTGTTGGTTGGATAATCAACCACCCCATGAATGGAAGCATGGTCTGACTAAATAATTCCAGCCTAAAGTACCGCAGGGTCTGGCAGACCAAGTTGACCCAAGTTTCCTTCTGACAGAAGGAACAGGATAGGTCGAGAACCATCTTGGGAAAAGATATATAGAAAATAGAGACAAGGAGAAGAGATGGAGGAATATGAATGCACGTGAGCCTTTGGAGAGAGAAAGAGAGACACTAGACAAGAACAGAAGCACATAGGGGAATGCACGACCCAGACATCCAGAAGAAAAGAGGAATATTGTGAGCTTGATGTCAGGGAAGCATCTGATAAACCTCATAGCAATGTTTTGAAAGAGAGAAGGTATCTGAGAAATGGCATAGTTCGCTAGTGATATCATGGCTCGGCATGGGGGTGGCCAGAGTGCTAAGAATGAATTCCTTTGAGCCCATGGTTGGGTAGAAAGGAGAACACCCACAGTGAGCTAGTTGGCTACAATTTGAAATAGATAAGTATTCTCATACCCTGTATATTTGAGTTGTAACTGATAAAAAAAGTTGGATATCCTCTCAATGTTTTAGGGATGTGCATGTTGCTTGATGGTTAGATTGTGTTACCTTATATTTTGCTTGATTGTGTATTTAAGAAAGTAAGGAAATATATGGTTTGTACGTGTAAATTCTCGAGCCATGTAGTGGCTCAAGTTTAAGAAAATGAATTGTGAGTTCATTGAACTTGAGATTAGTTTCCCATATGCATGTCAAGATTCCCAGATGTTTTGAGTCTCCTGGAAGAAGGAGTTTGTTAATCTCAGAAGAAAGAGCGCAAAGCGCATGCCAGTGCCTAAGTATTTCAGAACTAACGAAGCTCGGGAAGGATAGTGAGACTTAAGTCTTGAAATGGAAGATCCTTTCATTTGGAAGATGATCAGATGAGATCCGTTCGGGAGGATCCAAGGTCTGTCACGACCGTTGTATTTGGAGAAGGAGTGCAGTAGTTAACCCTTTAACTCCTTTAGTCTTTGCAAGTTAAGAAAATTTTGGTATTCGTCATAAGGGAGATGGATCCCATGAAGTCCTAGAGCCCGAAGTTAATCTGAGTTGTAGATCTGAGGATGCTCGGGACCTATTGCAACCATCAGATCTACGATATAGTCATTCTGACATTGACCACTTCGGGAGTTTGGAGGATTTGGGGTGTAGTATCATAGAGGGACATTCAATGTAGAACGTTAAACGTCGACGTTCAACATAGAATTTCGAACACCAAATTCTAAACGTTCAAGTGTCAAACATCAAATGTTGATCATTGAATGGCCAAGGCCATGTGGATAGATTTTGGGACTTCAGGGAGTATGTGTGCATTAAGGAAAAACAGGGGTTGACGTGAACCAATGATCAACGTCCCACATGTCACCTGGATTTGGGTGTTTTACAGACCCTATATGTCCATTAACAGGTGGCACATGTCACCCACTGAAGGGGCCATGTGTCCTCTCTACCTTGCCACATGTCATCTCTAGAAATTACCTGTTTCATCCACATGGCAGGAGATCTCGTAATCCAGAGACTTGACACTCGGGAGGAAGTTGGACAAAAGTCATTAAAGTGTGAAGGCTCCAAAAATCATGAACATCGAATTCCATCTCAGTTGTCCATCGTTAATGACATGTGTCACTAGATCTTATAATATGGAGACTAGACACTCTAGAGGATTTGGGGGTGTGATGTAGGAGCATCGTCAGCAGCAAGCAAGTGTGAGTAGCGCCAACGCATTTTTGGCACATGTTCAAAGGTGTTTAAATTGTTTTGAAGTAGGATGCACCAAAACTTAAATAAAGTAATTAAGAAAGGGCGTACTTGCATATTGTAATCAGACCTTGAGCGATCTGCTCTTGTCTGTAGTAGGTAGAGGCATTTACGTATAACAAATGTAAGTAGGTAGCCTTGAATTCCAGATTAGACAGTTTTAGGAGCTAAGGGAAAACCGACTATAGACACCCTCATCTCATATCATTGTAACATTAACAATGAACATTGTCAATTGACCATAGAGCATAGAGAGGAAGAAGCCGAGAGCTGTGTAGAAGAACTTATGTACAGAAGTCCTAAATTAATACATGAAGATTTGATTCAGACTTATGGTGTTATGATATTCTCTATGTATGCATGTTAAATGCTATACTTATAGCTATTTTACTCTTTCTGTGATCCATTTGTTGTTACGTTGTGTAGCTATGATTTCTAGTTAAATGTTTGAAATCTGAGAGAGGAAGAGTAAGGAATGAGCTTCAATTGTTTCTCTATCTGAGAAAGAATTCATGCAAGGAGTGCAGTGAAGTTGTCCGCAAGGAGTGCGTTGACAAGGGTTCAGAGTTTCATCTCTGAAAGCTCAGAAGAGATAGTGTTATTCTCATTCTCATGGAAGTGCAAGTTAAGCACAGAAACCATGCAAGGTGTGCGTAGGCTGAGTAGAGTCTCAGAGCTTACAACCTGAGGAAATTGATGAAAGACTACTGTTGCAAGGAGTGCACAGAGTCAAAGATCTTCAGATATTTAAGCGTATTTGAAGAAGTGTCGCAAGGAGTGCGCGCAGGAGTTATCCCCAGAGTACTTGAGGATTTTCAAGCAAGCTCAGAAGGGATAGAGTCTTTGAAGTTATCAAAGAAAGGTTCAATAGGGCTAGTGCCTTGAAGCATTGGAAGGAGGGCGAGTGTTTTTACGCACGGAGTCATAGTCATAGGGGTCACAGAACGGAGTAAATACCAAGGCCTTTAGGACTTGGAAAATCTTCCAAGTATCGAAAGAAAGCACATGCTCAAGAGGGAGCACAGTTGCCGTTAGATCAGGCTGAGGAAGAAATATGGACTGTTAGATTTCCACGTCTAGGGAGTAGCGTAGAAGGCATGCACAACAAGAGCAGTTGTGAGCCGTTGGATCTCACAGGGATCACCGATAGCCATCGGATTGATCGAAAGTTGCACGGGGTTTAATCCTTAAACGTGCAGAGCAGAGGAGAGAATTCAAGAAACAGGCATGGCATATCAAGATTTCGGAGTTCGGGATATCGAAAGTCCTGATGATGAGAGATCGAGAAACTTCACAGTGAAAATCCCAAAATGATTACAGTCATCCATTCGTTGGGACACGCGGTGAAGATCGAGGAACCCATCGGTATTTCGGCTACTAGGATTTCAAGTTGACTGAGGATTTGTGTCATAGGAGGTCATAAGTCGTGAAATCCAAAAATGAATGTGGACCTTCCATCGTAGGAGGACACATGGTAGCAATCCAGGCTTTCAAAAAAGAAAAAAACCCGAAAAGAAAGGCCATTTCAGCATTTCAAAATTCGAAACTTCGAGAGTTTCGAGGACAAGGCGTCCATGCATTTCAGCATTTGAAAACCCAAAATCATGAAAGAAGAGGAAGGCCGAGAAATTTCCATTTTGACATTTTGCATATCGGTGTTTGAGAGTTCAAGAAGACAGAGGTTCTCGACATCGGGAAATATAAAGTCACGAAACTCGAAACTCACAGTCATGTGCAGAAGACTGTGGGGTAGAAGAAGGACCTCTGGATCGATTTGACTGAGATTCCAATGGGAATCGAAAGAGTCACTTTGGCTCAAGGAGAGATTAGAACTATCCTTTGTAGTTGATATTGACCCGAGAGTCAGGGGTCTGCACCAAGTTTGGTATCAGAGCATAGAAAGATTTCTTTGCTTTCTATAGCAAGGAAAATAAAGATTTACCATGCTGCCAAGAAGAAGAGATAGGCAAACACCTGATTCACCAGAGGAGAGGGAAATGCCAGAAGAAAAGGGTAGGTAGGTGCTAAATCCAGCCATGGAAAGAGAGATGCATAACATTTGCACTAGACTCATGGACGTAGACATAAAACAGAGGCGCACAGTCGATGCTGGAGATGTCAGTGAATCTGAAAGTGAAGATGAAGCTGGACATGAAGGAGAAGAAGTTGCAGTAGAGGATGCAGATAATGAACATCTGATTAGGGCATTTGCAAGAATGAGTGCTAGAGAAAAAATGGACATTCCAGTATATGAGGGAAACCTAGATGTTGAAGAGCTTCTAGACTGGATTAGAGCTCTGGACACATATTTTGACTATGAAGATGTCGAGGAAGATAGGAAGGTCAAACACGTTGTCACAAGATTGAAAGGACATTCAGCATTGTGCTTGGATGAACTACAAGATGATAGATGCTGCAAAGGCAAAAAGAAGATCAATAGTTAGGATAGAATGATCGCGAAGATGAAGGTGAAATTCATACCCAGGGATTATCAAATCACTCTATTTCAAAGAATGCAGAATTTGAGATAGAAGTTGATGTCAGTGAAGGAGTACACTGAAGAGTTGTACAAGCTGAACATTAGGGAAGTTCATCGCAAAAGTGATGATGAAAAGGTTTCCAGGTACATGAATGGTCTGAGATACAACATTCAGGATGAGATGAGCATGATGACCATTCAGACGATGGAAGATGCTTATCAGATGGCTTTAAAGGCTGAAGAGAAGCTAAGCTGAAAGAAAAGTTAGAGAGGTCGAGGCAGAAGTCATCCCAGAGGAAAAACAGTTGTCCAAGATAGGAATCAAAATCCTAAGGAAAGAGTGGAAGAAACCTCAACCTGAAACTGAGAGAGGTGGAAGCTCAAAGAGAGGGTAGTATACTGAACAGAGAGGACAGTATGCTGATATCAACACTTTTCCTTGCACTAGAGGAAGAGGAAGAGGCAGAGGTGGAGTAATAAAATGATTCACATGCGGAAAGAATGGACATAAGTCTTATGAATGTCTAGATAAGAAGAAATAAGGTGGTGAAACTCACATTGTCGAAGCACAGAGGAAGAATGTTGAGGCAGAGGATGCTGAAGGCGGAAGATCACTGGTGATGAGGAAAGTTATCTTAACGCCAGAAGAGGAGGCGGAGAATCTAGTGCAGAGGAACAATCTTTTTTGGACTGCTTGCAAGACCAAGGACAGGGTATGCAAGGTCATCATGGATAGTGGTAGCACAGACAGTCTTGTTTCTACATAGATGGTAGAAAAGATGGAGCTAGAGACTATTGAGCATCCAAGTCCATACAGAGTTTCATGGCTACAAAAAGGACATCAGGTAAATGTCACTAAACAATGTTTAGTTGAATTTAAGATAGGAGGATATAAGGATAAGATATTATGTGATGTCATTCCCATGGATGTTTATCATCTATTGTTGGGTAGACCATGGTAATATGACAGGAATGTGGTTCATGATGGGAGAAAGAACATATACACCCTAGAGAAGAATGGGAGAACTCACATGTTGTTGTCGATTAAGGACAAAGAGGAGAAACCTGAAGTAAGCAACATTGTACTTCTCATGAGTGGGAAGGAACTTCTTAAGGAGGTTAAGAAGAAGGAAGATCCACAATTCATCTTGGTCAGGAAACCTAGAATTGTTTTGACCAGCACAAGAGTGGATGATTTACCAAAGGAAATCCAACAGTTACTGGAGGAATTTTTTGATATAGTCATGGATGAGCTACCTCGTTTGTTGCCACCGATCAGAAGTATAAGTCATCACATTGATCTCATACCTGGAGCTAGTTTACCAAACAAAGCAGTGTATAGATTGATGTCGCAGGAGAATGAAGAGGTCAAAAGACAGGTCCAAGATTTAATGGACAAAGGGTTGATTAGAGAAAGCTTGAGTCCATGTGATGTTCCGACAGTGCTGAGTGCAAAGAAAGATGGAGGCTGGAAGATGTGTATAGACTCAAGGGAAATTAACAAGATTACCATCAGGTATAGATTTCCATTGCCAAGAGTGGATGATTTGATGGATTGCTTGAGTGGAGCGAAATTTTTTTCAAAGATTGACTTGAAAAGTGGATATCATTAGATTTGTATGAGAGAAGGCGATGAATGGAAGACAACATTCAAGACCAATGAAGGGTTGTATGAATGTCTTGTTATGTCATTTGGCTTAACAAACACGCCAAGTACCTTTATGAGATTGATGAATGAAGTCCTGAAGGATTTCATCGGAAAATTTGTATGAGAGAAGGCGATGAATGGAAGACAACATTCAAGACCAATGAAGGGTTGTATGAATGGCTTGTTATGTCATTTGGCTTAACAAACACGCCAAGTACCTTTATGAGATTGATGAATGAAGTCCTGAAGGATTTCATCGGAAAATTTGTCATTGTGTATCTTGATGACATACTGATTTTCAGTAAAACAGAGGTAGAGCATCTGAAACATTTGGCTACAGTGATGCGGAGGCTACAACAAGGGAAGTTGCTAATAAATATGAAGAAATCCTCATTCATAAAGACAGAGCTCATTTATTTGGGGTTTGTTATTTCTGCAGATAAGTTGAGGATGGATCCAGATAAAGTGGAGGTGATTAAGAATTGGCCAACGCCAAAGAGTATCTTTGAAGTTCGAAGTTTTCATGGATTGGCTAGTTTCTACTGGAATTTCATTAGGAATTTCAATGCAATTAGTGCACCAATGATGGACACAGTGAAGAAAAGACATAAATCTTTTCACTGGACAGAAGAGGCTGAGAAAAGCTTCAATTTTTTGAAAAGGAAAATCACGGAACAACCAACTTTGGTGTTGTCAGATTTCAAAAAGACATTTCAAGTAAAATGTGATGCAAGTGGATTTGCAATAGGGGCGGTCTTGAGCCAAGAAGACAGACCGGTAGCATACTTCAACGAGAAGCTGAATGAAGCCAAAATGAAGTACTCCACATATGACAAAGAATTTTATGCGGTCATACAGGCATTGAAGAAGTGGAGGCACTACTTGATTCCTAAGGAGTTTGTCTTATACAGTGACAATCATGATTTGCAATTTGTGACTCAACATGAGAAGTTGAACCAGAGACATGTTAAATGGGTTGAATACATGCAGAATTTTACTTTTGTAATTAAACATATTTATGGGACTGCTAACAAGGTTGCTAATGCTTTGAGCAGGAAGTGTTTGCTTATGCGGGAGTTCAGAGTCAAAAAATTGGGTTTTGATAATCTCAGGAACATGTACAGAGATGATCTAGACTTCAAAGAAGTGTATGAAGCAGCTGAGAATCCAATGCTCAGGGACAGAAGTCAATGGAAAAAATACATGATCTAGGAAGGATTATTGTTTAAGGGTAATCAACTTTGTATTCCAAAATGCTCCATGAGGGAGAATCTATTGAAGGAGAAACACAGTGGAGGATTGGTTAGACATTTCAGTCATGACAAGACGTTCTCAAAGTTAAATGAGTCATATTTTTGGCTAGGAATGAGAGCAGACGTCAAAAGATTCATGGACAGATGTAGAATTTGTCAGCATTCAAAAGGAAAGAGGCATAATGCAGGCTTATATCAACCGTTACCCATACCAGAGAGGTCGTGGGATGCAGTAAGCATGGAATTCATATTGGGGCTGCCAAGAACTTAAAGAGGGTTTGATTCAATCTTTGTAGTAATAGACAGATTTTCTAAAATGGCACACTTCATACCGTGTCAGCAAACCAGTGACGCAAGTCACATTGCTAATCTGTTTTTCAAAGAAGTCATTCGACTTCACGGATTACCAACGAGCATAGCTTTGGATCGAGACACCAAGTTCATGGGACACTTCTGGAGGACCTTATGGAAAAAGATGGGAAAAAAATTGTCGTTTAGTTCATCTTATCATCCTCAGACGGATGGACAGACAGAAGTTGTGAACAAAAGTTTGGGAGACTTGTTGAGGAGTTTGGTGACAGAAAATCACAGTCAGTGGGACAATATTCTACCACATGCAGAATTTGCATATAATGATTCAATCAATAGAAGCATGGGGCAGAGTCCATTCCAAATTGTTTATGGCATGCAACCAAGAGGAGTTTTTGAATTGAGGGATTCAGAATAGAACACAACTAGGAGTGCTAGTGTAGAGGATTTCATAGAAGCGATGAAGGAGCTTCATAACCAAGTTAAGGAGCGATTACAAAACTCAAGCCAAGAGTATAAGCGAAGAGAAAACCAAAACAGGAGAGAACTTCAGTTCGAAGTTGGTGATTTGATCCTTGCACACTTGAGAAAGGAAAGGTTCCCAAGGGGGACATATAACAAATTGAAAATGAAGAAAATTGGGCCGTGCAAGATCATAAAGAAATTTGGGGCGAATGCTTATGAGAATGAATTACCTGAGGGGATCGGAATTTCTCCGATATTCAACATCTCATATTTGTACCCATATAAATCTAGAGAAGTAGAAGCAGACAACGAACAACCAGAGGTTCAATGGGCCAAGAAGATGCCAGTTGCAGAGAATCCACAGATGGAGAGCATACTGGACGAAAGAGTTAGTAAGAGGACCAGGCGAAAGGAATATTTTGAATACTTGGTCAAGTGGAAGGGACATCCAGTTGAAGATGCTAGCTTGGAAAATGAAGCCGAAATCCAGAAGCATGGACAGACTGTGTGAGAGCTCATGGACAGGAGTCCATGAAAATTTTCAAGTGAGGGAGTATGATGCAAGAGCATCGTCAGCAGCAAGTGACCACAAGTAGTGCCAACGCATTTTTGGCACATGTTCAAAGGTGTTTAAATTTTTTTGAAGTAGGATGCACCAAAACTTAAATAAAGTAGTTAAGAAAGGGCATACTTGCAGATTGTAATCAGACCTTGAGTGATCCTCTCCTGTATGTAGTAGGTAGAGACATTTAAGTATAATAAATGTAAGTAAGCAGCCTTGAATTCCAAATTAGACAGTTTTAGGAGCGGATGGAAAACCGACTATAGACACCCTCATCTCGTATCATTGTAACATTAACAATGAACATTGTCAATTGAGCATAGAGCATAGAGAGGAAGAAGTCGAGAGCTGTGTAGAAGAACTTATGTACAGAAGTCCTGAATTAATACATGAATCTTTGATTCAGACTTATGGTGTTATGATATTCTCTATGTATGCATGTTAAATGCTATACTTATAGCTATTTTACTCTTTCTGTGATCCATTTGTTGTTACGCTATGTAGGTATGATTTCTAGTTAAATGTTTGAAATCTGAGAGAGGAAGAGTAAGGAATGAGTTTCAATTGTTTCTCTATCTAAGCAAGAATTCCTGCAAGGAGTGCAGTGAAGTTGTCTAGAAGGAGTGCGTTGACAAGGGTTCAGAGTTTCATATCTGAAAGCTCAGAAGAGATAGCATTATTCTCATTCTCACGGAAGTGCAAGTTAAGCACAGAATTTGTGCAAGGTGTGCGTAGGCCGAGTAGAGTCTCAGAGCTTACAACCTGAGGAAATTGTTGAAAGACTACTATTGCAAGGAGTGCATAGAGTTGAAGAGCTTCAGATATTTAAGCGTATTTGAAGAAGTGTCACAAGGAGTGCATGCAGGAGTTATCCCTAGAGTACTTGAGGATTTTCAAGCAAGCTCAGAAGGGATAGAGTCTTTGAAGTTATTGAAGAAAGGTTCAAGAGGGCTGGTGCCTTGAAGTGTTGGAAGGAGGGCGATTGATTTTACGCACGGAGTCATAGCCGCAGGGGTCACAAAACAGAGTAAAGGCTGAGGCCTTTAGCACTTGGAAAATATTCTAAGTATTGGAAGAAAGCACATGCTCAGGAGGGAGCAAAGCTGCCATCGGATCAGGCTGAGGAAGAAATCTGGACTGTTGGATTTCCACATCTAGGGAGAAGTGTCGGAGGCATGCACAGTAGGAGCAATTTCGAGCCGTTGGATCTCACAGGGATCACCGATAGCCATCGGATTGATCAAAAGCTACACAAGGTTTAATCCTTAAACACGCAGAGCAAAGGAGAGAAGTCCCGAAATAGGCGTGGCATATCAGGATTTTGGAGTTCGGGATATTAAAAGTTCTAATGACGGGAGATCGAGAAACTTCACAGTGAAAATCCTGAAAGAATTACAACCGTCCATTCGTTGGGACACGTGGAGAAGATCGAGGAACCCGTCAGTATTTCGGCTACCAGGATTTCAAGTTGACTGAGGATTTGTGTCACAGGGGGTCATAAGTCATGAAATCATGAAATTAATGTGGATCATCCATCGTAGGAGGACACGTGCTAGCAATCCAGGCTTTCAGAAAAGAAAAAACCCTGAAAGGAAAGGCCATTTCGACATTTCAGAATTTTGAACTTCGAGAGTTCCGAGGACAAGGCGTCCATGCATTTCATCATTTTCAAACCTGAAATCACGAAAGAAGAGGAAGGTCGGGAAATTTCCATTTCATCATTTCGCATATCGGTGTTCGGGAGTTCAAGAAGATAGAGGTTCTCGACATCAGGAAACAAAAAGTCCTGAAACTCGAAACTCACGGTCATGTGCAGAAGACTATGGGGTAGAAGAAGGACATGTTGATTGATTTGACTGAGATTCCAGTGGGAATCAAAAGAGTCGCTTTGGCTCAAGGAGAGATTAGAATGATCCTTTGTAGCAGATCATGACTCGAGGGTCGAGGGTCTGCACCAGGGTGTGACACTTTCAAATATCTCTAACGTTGAATCAGAAAAATGATGTGAGTCGTGGATCTAAGGACCCTTCATGATCATCCTTGACTATCATATCTAGACTATGGTCAGCTCGATGTTGACCAACTCTAGCAGCAATGGGGAGTTTTCATAATGAAACTCTCGAACGTTGAATCTCCAAAGTAACAGGAGCCATAGATCGAGGGGTCTACATGGAAATATCTTTAGCATGAGATTGGATAAAGATGTTTTACATACCCCTTGACCCATTAGAACATGACATGTGTCACCCTTTGATGAGTGCACGTGTCACCCCTGGCCCTCACCGCGTGTCAGTCCCCGATACGTGTCTACCTACCCAAGTGAATGGTGAAGTACCGGGACTTCAAAAGTCTGGGACTCTGTGACTTCGAAGGATTTGGAATAGTGTGGTGTTGAAAGTCTTGAATTTCGGAGCCACGTGGCAAGCCCATGGGACTTCGAAAGAAACATACTCAGGGATATTTGGGTCATTAAACTATGTGCACCCAAAAGTGTCGAACGTTGAATTTTACCTTAGACACGTGCGTTGCCAAGGATAAGGATCCACCGTCAATTAATGGTGGATTTATCTCCACCATAGACCTAGGAGCATGAGGATCTTCAAGATATCAGAGAATTCAAGGTGATATGAATGAGTCAGATCCACGTAGATGCCACGTGGCCCATAAATATTAATCCCTGAATAACTTTGGAAGGAAATATCTCCCAATCATGAGCTCAGATTCGAGCATGGAGAGAGTCATTAGAAATATCATGGTGAGTAGAATTCAATGGAGATAATGGAACTAAGATTTGATATGTATCAGGAAAATAAAATTTTCATGCCCCATTCCTTAAAAATCTAATTAAAGGGTTGGATGTGTTACAAAGCCTCTGGTCATTGCTGGACACCAAGATCACTAAATCCAATGCTTTCCACGCCCAAACAGATGGCCAAACATAGTTCATCAATCGAATGATTGTGCACATCCTCCACATGTGCGAATTTAAACATCCACGTACATGGGATGAGAGTCTCCCATATTTTCAAAACAGTTACAATAGGGCTCTCGATAGCTCCATTGGCCATAGAAAATTTTAGGTGGGGTTGGGATTCCAACCCTTAGGTCCCATTGATGATGCACTACCTATTTCAACCACATATACATACACTTCCCATGTTCATTATGAGATTGAAAAAGCCACCAGATTCATTGAGTGGATTCAACACATCTGCCAACAGGTCCATGAGATTTTTCAGAAATCCAATGCTAAGTACAAGCAATGCCATGATCAACACAGGGTACCATACCACTTTTAAGTTGGAGATAAGGTCTGGTTACATTTGCAGAAATAGCATCTTATAGGGCCCCATCGGAAGCTCACCCCACTTTTCTATGGGCCTTACACTATCACCAAGGCTGTGGGTAGAAATTATTTTGAGCTCAACACTCCACCCTTCCTTGGCTTGCACCCAGTGTTCAATGTGGACCTCCTTTGGCCATATATTCCACCATTATTGGACACCTCATAGATCACTGAAAAACGGATGCCAATAGAGCTCACCCCTGACTACATGGAATAGGCATCCACTAATTAGATAGTGGACACACAAGTCAAGGTAAATCTCTAGTAGAGGATCTAGCTTTATCGGGTTATCAAGGCAAGGAAACTCCTCAACCAAGGAAAGTGGCTCACCCGAGGAAAAATTCAGAAAAATTTTCCTCATGTGATGGGGAAACTCAATGTAATAGAGAACATTTCTTCCTAAGGGGGGAGGACTGATCCAGGTGGATATTGGTGGCCACCCACCTATTCCAACTAGCTCCTATTGAAAGTTTTTAGTTCAGCACATTTTTTGTAATTCTTTGTAATTGTGGGTTCTACACTTCTCGGGTTGTCTAAAGACCTACACATATTCTAGGAGGATACCGGTGGCCTCCCACCTATTCCAACTGGCTTATTTTGTATGTTTTCATGTCATCACATCTTTATGTACTTCCAGGGTCGTTTTGGTGCCCTAAATAGTGTTTTTTTTTCTCGCCATAATCAAATTGTAGATGGAGTCAGAGATTGATGGAATAATCTATAGTTCTCTAAAATACCTTTCCAATAGGCTATCATGCACCTAAAATGGAGTTCGTATGCAAAAGTTACAACCCCGGGAATTTGAGGTACCAACTTACCCATAGGGCCCCACATAACTTTTGGTGAGTTATGTTTTTGGATGTCTAGGGTTTTGGAATTCATGAGTAATGTTAGAAAGGCCTTTGGAGCCTCATTGTAATCATTCTTCTCATATGGATGCGCATAGCAGCCACATCTCTCCTCAGAGATAGCTACCACCATTCGATCAAGTGTTTCAGTTCTGCAATTTTACAGTTTCATCATATTTCATTCATTCAATAGAAGATAGTGTTCACCGGATATTTTTGTTGTTCTTCATATCTTTTTGTTTATTGTATTCAGTCTTTTAATCAGTTTTTTCCACTCCTAAATCTAGATCAAACTTCCCCAAGTTGTTCTACAGTATCTACATCTTCTTCATTCTCTTCTCTCTCTAGAGTCTTTTTATTCGGACTAGATTCCCCACATTCATTTTCATTCTTCGCATGTTGAGCCTCTCCTTCCTTTGAAGGTTCTGGTTTCGATTCTAATTGAGTTGTGATATTTTCAATTGTATGTATACCTCCTACTGTCTCAATTGGTTTCACTTCATCGGGTGGTTTGGCATCTTGTATCTCCACATTAGACTCAATTATAATTGGGACTGTCGAGGTGTCTATATACTCACATTCATCATAATAAATAGTGATCAGATCTTCAATTACAGGTGTCGACATTCTTTTTTCGAGTGTCATTGTCAAGGTTTCAACTATCACTTTAGGTTATGTCTACCCTAGCTATACATGCCCCATATCTAATTCTAGTTGATTATTACCTCCCTCGGGTGAGGTTTCTCTTAGAGGTGCCTACTCCTGTTCCCTCATATACCTCTACTGGGTTTACTCTCAGTGGATCTAATACCTTAATTGTTGGAGTCTTCTCATGTTCATGAAATTCTCTCTCAACATCTGCTAAGAGCCTCTCTACTTCAACCCTTCTTATTGCTTGTTCCATTCTTTAACTTTATTCGGGTACAACTGCTTCTATGTTTTTTCTGTAAATTCCACTTTCTCTTTCATTGAAATGACCTTAAATCGAGTTAACTCTGGCTTGCCTTTCCTCTAAAATACTTTCTCCCAAACCTATGCATTATCAGTAAATATTTCATCATCAAAATTGTCATGTGCATATGGCTAGTGAGAGACCACTTGACCGCCGTGTTTAGACACTAATTTCTTAGGATCATTTTTTGATATCTTCCTATGAAGAACCTATACTCTAAATGTCTTAGACCTTTTTTTTTTCCTGCATAATATCTTTTACAAAATAATAACCAATGTAGAAACCATATGGAATAAAACCTCTCTTCTTGTCTTTCACCAAAGAGGAACTAAATCCTTGCAAAATGGTCTAGTAACATATTTATCCCAATACCAACTTATCTGGTACATATACTAGAAGTAGGTGTGGGGCTCCACTAGCTCCAAATATTGTGAGTTAATTTCTCTTCTCCTGTAAATACCAATGCCCTGTCCTAGAGATAACCCTTTTTGTTGATTTTGAAAGTGTTGGGAAACTTTGATTGAAAATAATGTAGTATACCTAGAGATTACCTTGGCCAAGAATTCATCATGAATCATGACATATTATTTATTATACCTATTTTCCCATAGAACGCTAAAATATACATGGAAAAGTAACTCTGAAACATTCCAACTTAAGCCCAGTCCTGGAAATACGTTCCTCGCATATATCACATCTAATAAATAAGATGTCATAAAAAAGGAGGGCACTTATCTTGCTTTCAGTTTTTTATCTTTATCTACTCCGATACTCAATTGTTTGGAAATGATGGTGGCCTAGTTGAAAATACTTCCTGATATAGCTACAGTGAATACCAGGGGCATCCATGCTTCCAAATATTTGTAACAATGCTTCTCTCCATACTATTGACATATTAAATACATTAAAAACTTGTCAAGTTCTTTGAGATTGATGGTGCTATAACAACCTATGGACCTGTTTACAAACTTCTTATATTCCTTCCACCAAGACACTAGCAATCAACTGGTATTGTGCTTCTCATAGAAATCGACCATGAAATTGGTGTTTATCCTAACTTCGGGCTCTTTGAGCATGCAATATTTTTTTATTTCCACCAGTAGAAAAACACTCACACACTTCTTTTCCACATCATTTATTCAACATTTTCCTCCATCAATGTGGTTGATTATCCATTCTAGAGCTTCTATACAAGGTAGAACATGGGTCCTCGATGCCACCATGTATAGCAATGATAGTTTGACATTTTGAAAGACTTGGTCATCTAAGACCCTCACCTATGGATCACTATGAGGCATAAATTTAGGAAAACCATCATGATGTATCTTATTATATATGTCATTGCAGGTGGGCAGAGGTGCTTTGGATGTCATGTTGGAGTCTGTGTCCCTATAAAGTGGTGGAGGAGCTAGAGGATTCTTCTGTAGCATCTATATTATTGGTTCTACCTTTTGTTAGGGTTTTGATTCTTCAACTTCAGTCAGACTCGAAGCTTCACCAACATGAACATTCTTTCCTTTTGGCATCTTCAACAATTGACAGGTCAGTGATCGTTGGGGAGGAATTTTCACTACAGAAAAGAACATTATTAGACTCCTAAATTATAAAAAATCATGAGAAACATAACGCCTTATAAGAAGAAAAAAAGTGATACCTGAGCGATGGAACAAGGTTTTAGCTTTAACACTTACCAGTCTCAGCAAGGCAACTTGAATTTGACAACAATTGACTCATATGTTCTTGGTGTCTAGTTCTTGGGAAATTCTCGATAACATGAAATCTCACAACAGCTTGATTAATGATAATTATTCCATGAGTCCCATTAGCATTCACCATTAGAAGGTACAACAAGATCACTGCAAATATTCAGGATTTAAATGTTCCATCCATACCATGATTAGGAATTAATGTATCATGTTGATCAACGACATGAGGATACCAATTTGTTAGTCCATCAGTGGTTTTGAACTTCGATGATTTGGTGTGCAAGGGAAATTCATATCAGGCTTTGGGAAAGTGTGTCTACCATTATCTCGAGTTTTTTGTGTGATTGTCTATTTGTCAACCTAGACGATATCTTGGGTAAGAAATCCCTTTTAATGTTATACGATATTTCACATTTCTCGAGATGATGACATGGAATATGCATTGTGTAGAATTACTTTAGGGAACCCTTCAAATCATGTGGATTTCCTGGATTGGTCATGCAAATAGGGATATAACTCAGTGCGGGGACAATTTTTTCTTAAAACACTAGGTGCTTCAATATTTCTTGATTTGATTTTGAATGGTTTAGATCAATTGCAGAGAGTAATATGAATGGTCTAGATTGTAGCTTACTTTACCAAAAATTTTCATCAATGGGTTAGCTAATTGGTTGATAAGGGTGACCTTCGGGTTCTGGTCCATCGATGTTGACGAGCTATCGGTCATTGAAAAATAGGGGATTCTTTTAGAAATATTTATAATGGGTGTGTTCCTTTCCAAAGACTGGTGTAACCTCGACGTTAATCAAGGGCCTACTCCTTAGTCCTTTTGAAATATTGTATTAATAATCAATGATCAATGGGTGCCATCATCTTTGGTGAGTTTCTCTCCTCATTTACACCCCTTGGACTCTACCACAAGTATTTTTGGCACCCCGATAAACTATCAAACCGCATGTAATGACATGGTCGGTGACATGGAACATGATGACATGGTGTAGCTAATGTGACTTCTCATGGATAATTGGATGACATGGATAATGAGGTGGCAGTATAGACATCCTTGTGGTAGATGACGTGTCAGATGGCATGGTGGTTGATGTGGCTATAGTAGCATGGCTTCTCATCCCAACGAAATTGGGTGATTCTGGGTCTAAGGAATCAACGGTCGTGATTTGTTTATGGTTAAAATAGGATGATCACAATCGTGGTGATAAGTTCACTCATCAGGTTCGGTTCCTAGCTATGGGTATAGGCCATACTCTCCTTCAAACATTTTCCCTCGGCATTTCCATACCACGAAGAAGACAACTTGTTTATTCCCTGGGTGATATGCATACATAGATGTAAATCATTTATGCGTTGGAATATCCCATTGAGTGAGAACTCCTTATTTTTTCTGTGATGTTGAAATATCAGGATAAAAGAAACAAGTTTTCTAGGTCTCACCAAGAGACTAGAACAGAACACAATCATAATTAGAACAAAAAAAAAATGAAATCAAAACCAAACCAAATTCAAAATATAAATATAAATAATTCAATCAAAAAGAAATCAAAGAAACCCCCAAAAAAATCACTATATATAAAACTAACTAACGAAGGAGAACCAAAACATGGAAACTATGGTACATGACACTTCCTAAGGTAGGAAACTAAGAAAAGAATCATTTTAGGGTCTGGCCATTAACAGGGAGAGAACTAATCTCACCCCTAAGATTCCACAATCGGTATGTGCCTAACCCAATCTTCTTATCAACTTGGAAAGGACCAAGGCATAGGTTTTGAAATTTAGAATGTTTCCCCTTTGTCTCATTGATCTTATCCCATTTCAAAACTGGATCTCCTAATTCAAAGTTTTTTTCTCCAACCTTATGCTTGTCAAACCATCTTTTAACTAATTGTTGGTGAACTACAAACTTCTTCCTATCTCTTTCTGTTAGACAACACAGGTATTCCAACAGAGGACGAACACCTTCAGTAACCACTCACATAACCAGATCAAAGATCAACACACCGATGTTTTCACGTGGTAAAACCCCTACGGGGAAACATCCACGGCCCCAGCCAACGCGG
>ML785638.1:80933-125953 GCA_009831015.1 Picea engelmannii | reverse complement strand
CATAATTAATCAATTACTTTATTTAATAATTACTTAATCACTAACCATTAGTCTAATACTTAATCATTTAATGTCTCATTTAATAATTACTCCTTCATTAATCCTTAATCAAGGAGTTAATCATACTTCAGCTAAGTATAATCTAAATAATTAATTAATAACTTATAATCACTTAAGGTTATTTAATAATTAATTATAATTTAGCCAATGTTTAGGTTTATTTATGATATTATTCATAGTAATAAGAAAAGGGTCATTACACTTGTGAATGACTCTTTAAGCTGTATTTATACTTTTGTTGGGTAGCCTCTTTCCTTAATCTTAGGGGCTTCTTAAATTTCTTGTTACAACCTCTTTTACCCTTTCATTAAAGACTTGTAACCAAGTTGGGGCTTCTTGACCATTCTTCGAGGTTTATAACTTCACAAGGCCATAACTCCTCAACCATGAGGAACTACATGATGTACCATCTATCACCGGAAATAGCATGGAGAGGACTATCCATCCATGACTGAGTTACCTTAATTTACTCCATCCTTCATGACCTAATTCCATGATCAACTATGGTATCCATAACCATAATTATGGGTTTCTTGTAGACTTCTTCAAAGCATCTTCTCGTGAGGGCCATTCTTAGAGATATGCCATAAGGGGACCACTATGGAGACTTCTCCAAATACACCCATCACATTAGTTGACATCAATCCACTACTTTTTGACATCAATTACAACCAACTATCCAACAATGCTCTCCTCTCCCTAGGCCTCACACTCTTAGGGAAAGTCCCATGATGGAGGAAATAAGCTAAATATGTGTACCAAGAGTCTTTCCTGAGTGGGATTTACAGTACCTCGCTACACCATAAAGAAATTTTGTTATCCCAACCCAAATTTGTTGTTGTTATTAGGTCTTGAGATTATGCAACCAGTTTACATAAGCCTTTCCTCCTAACTATATTTTCTATCTTAATGTTTAGATCTAATTCTTAGATAATATCCATCTAATTTCCTCTTCTTTATCGCATTTCCTATCTCTTGAATAGTGACCTAACTTTAGGGTGAGGTACTATAACCTCTGTATGGTTCTCCAGGATATACGACCTAAAATGTTTCACTACCTTGCAGACAACATATGATTGTTTATCAATAGTCAAGTAATTAAGTTTAGGTCCCTAGAGGTTTTTTCTCATGAATGAGAGAGGGGCCTCATTATTGTCATCGTCCTTTTAAGTAAGAATGGTGGTTAATGACTGGTCAAAAGAAAAGGTATAAAGGAAAAATTCTTTGATGAAATTGGGGTTGTGTAATACGAGAGATTGAGAGATAGAAGGTTTTATTCTATTGACATTCTCTCTTCTTTTCTCACTCCATTTGAACTCTACTTCTCTGTGTATCATCTTTTGTAATGGTTTAATTATTTATGCACAATAAGAGGTAAATTTCCTCATGAAATTAATCTTCCCAAAGAAAGATTGCATGGTTTTTTTATTATGGGGAAGTGGAAGTTGTGAGATTACATTTACTCGTTCAGGGTCAATATTGACTCCATATTTAGAAATAATATGACCTAGTATTTTTCCTTCATCCACACCGAATATGGTATTTTTCAAAGATATCCCATACTTCCTACACCTTTCAAAAATATTAGTCAGATGGGTGATGTGGTTTACCCTATTATTGGACTAAACCATGACATCATCTAAGTATACTACTACACATCTATTAATCAGACCTCTAAAGGCTACATCCATATCCCTTTGGAAATTATATCCTATATTAATTAATCCAAATGGCATGAATTTATAGATGAATGTTCCCCATTTAGTCTGGAAAGTTGTCTTCATTCTATATCCTTCCAAAAATAAAACTTGGTTATAACCTAAGAACCCATCCAAAAGTGAGAACATTACAGATCCAAACTCGGTTTGCAGAAGTTTTTCCATGGGTGGAATAGGGTAATCGTATTTTTTTTAGGCCCTATTCAAATTTATGAAGTTGACACATAGACAAATTTCTCCTGACTTCTTTTTTCACGAGCACTAAATTAGCTATCCATGAAGAGTGCGTCGCTTGATATATTATTTTCACATCTAGTAGTGTCTTGATCTCCTTCTGCATAAGAGGCTCAAGGGATGGATGAAATTTTATCAATTTATGTTGGAATGGTTTAAATTATGGCCTAAGTTGAAGGGTATGATGAATGATCCTCGTGTCATATGTTTTCAAGTCTTGGTAGGACCAAGAACAAACATCTTTATATTCCTTAAATAACTTTAGATAAGACTTCTTCTCCTCCAGAGATAGAGATTTTCTAATGTTAATGTTTTTTGGATTGTTCATAGTCCCTAAATTTAAGACTTCGTAAGAAGGACATGAACTATTAGTTTTGACATTCTTGGGGTTTTTAAACCTTTATTGCAAATAAAAAAGGTTTTCAAGGTTGACTATTCCTCTGGGAATTTTATGTATTTTAGGTGGGGTTGTACTATTATCCTTATCTGTATTATGTTCCCCACCTTCTTTTCCAACAAACATTTTCTGGAATATTTCATCATCAATAGACAAGTCCTTAAACTTTTCTTCGTTAGTTAAGAAATACATAATTTTCTCATCTCCCTCAAACACCCTCCAATTCGTAGTGTTATCTAGGATGGAAGGCTTGTATAGAAACTCTATAGAAAAACTAGAGGTGTCATAGTCTTCGAGGGGAGAGAGTATCGAGGTTTTTGTAGCTAGATAATCGACAAGAAAATTCTTAGATCGAGGGATAGTTGTTATGTTAAATGCTTGAAATTTTTCTATCAATATGTGCACTTCTTGCTAGTAGTTCCATAGGTGAGTTGAATTGAAATTTATGGTGTTATTTACCTATCTCATAATGATTTCTGAATCCCCAAAGAAAATTGATTCCTTGATGTTCAAGTCAATATATTTCTTGAGTCCTTAGAACAAGGCATTGTATTCAGTCATGTTATTTGTGCATTCAAACTCTAGTCTACATGATAAGAAACTAAATTTACCTACTATATCAGTGAAAATCCAGCCTACACGAGCTCCTTCCTGAGTTTTAGATCCATCAAAGAACATAGTCCAAATATCAGAGGTGAAATTTGGAACCTTCTTGTTAGGGTATAATTTTAGGGCTTCAATTTTGTTTTCTAAGATATGGACTTGGGAGATCTACTTAGACTTATTTCATTCTTTAATTATTTCTGGAATTTCTTGTAGTAATAGTTTTGACTTTTGTGAGAAAAATACTTCAAACATGCAAGGTGGGAAGTTCCCAAGTATGAGTCACAAGAATAATTTACTAATATAGGAAATTATGTTGAAGAGGGATCATTTGGGGCTTGTGAATGGGTGACGATATGTTTCATATACTTTTCCCTATCAATTTAGATCATGTTGGAATTCCCCTTTAATGGCAGCGATAAGTGGGACCAGTCGGTGTTGAAGTAATGATCCGGATTTATGCAGGAACGGAATGTAAGAAGAAAATAACAGAGTGTGCACAATAGTATTGTAGAGAACACAGTGATACAGTAAACACACACTTCTATTAATTAATGAAATAGAGAAATTGTAAAACTGTTGAACAATACATAGGTAGAATGGTGGTAGCATATCCATGATAAGAGATGTGGCGGCTACACTCATCCGTGACCAAGCTCATTCCAAAAAGAGGCCGACGGGCCTTATTTATCAAAAGCAAGAAGGTAGAAACCTAACCCTAGAAGATGAAACGCCAAAAGTCAAGTGGGCCCTATTTGGGTAAGTTAGTCCATCAACGTCCTGGAGTCATAACTATTGCATACGATCTCTGTTTAGGGTGCACGATAGCTCATTGGAAAGATATATCCGAGGCCTACAACGCTCGAGACAAAATAGCATCGAAGATGTTGTTTTGCAAGAGCAACATACCCAAAAAAACATCATTTAGGGCCTTGAAATGGCCCTGGAAGTTCAGGACCCAAAAAAAGCTGCTAAAAATAGTAAATTACTAGAAATGCCAAAAAACTATTTTGAGCCAGATGGAAAGGTGGGTGGCCACTGATACCCATATGGATCATTCCTCCCCCCTTAAGAAGCAATGGTCCCCATTGAATCAAGTGCGGGGATAAGATGGGGGAATTTCAGCTGAATTTGGCTCCGGGTGAGCCACTTGCCCTGATACAGGAACTGCCCAGCCTGCATGACTCGATAGAGCTGGACACATTGCTGGCGAGTGCCCTTGACCTATGAATCCATGATCTGATCAAATGTTGCCTTCTCCAAATAGTCAGGGTTGATTTCTATTGGTGCCAACTTCTCGGCCACTTCTGAGGTGTCCAGCAATGGTGGAAAATAGGGGCGAAGGAGCTCAACATTGAATACAGGGTGCAAGCCAAGAAATGGAGGGATGCTTAATTCAAAAGCATTATCCCCGATAACCTTGGTGATAGTATATGTCCCATAATGAAGTGGGCATAGATTGCGATGAGGTCCCATGAGTCTTTCTTTCTGCAAATGCAACCAAACCTTATCACCCACCTAGTATGTGTGTGGCACCCAATGCTGGTCATGACACTGATTGTACTTGGCATTGGATTTTTCCAGAATTTCATGGACTTGTTGGAAAATGTGTTGGATCTATTCTGCAAATTTGGTGGCTTTCTCAACCTGAGTTTGAGCCCGACAAGATGTTGCCTATGTGGAGGCAATGGGCAGAGCTACATCAATGGGGGCCAATGGTTGAAACCCCATGCATGCTTGAAAAGGGATATGACCAGTAGAGTTGTGAAGGGCTCTGTTGTATCTATGTTGAACATATGGCAGGTTCTCATCCCATGTGCGGGGGTGTTTAGAATTATACATCCGCAGGATATGCACAATCATGCGATTCACTACTTCTGTATGCCCATCAATTTGGGGATGGAAGGCTGTCGACTGTGTGAACTTGGTATCCATAAGTGACCAGAGGATGGACCAAAATGTGTTGAGGAACCTGTTGTCATGATCTAAAATGATAGTCTGGGGTAGCCCGAAATGTACCCAGACGCGTTCAAAGAAGAGCTTAGCAGTGGCTTTGACAAAGATACTTTTCTTGCAGGCGGACAGAATGGCCAATTTAGAGAAGCGATCCACGACCACAAACACATAATCATTTCCATGCTTGGTTGGAGGTAGTCTTGACATGTAATCCATGGAAATAGATTCCCAAGGCCCATTGGGAACAGGAAGAGGGGTATACAACCCTTGCTTCTTAATGGATGGTTTGGCGATGGCGCAGGCAGTGCAGGATCTGATATACTTTTTGACATCTTGTCGAAGCTTTGGCCAATAAAAATACTTCTGCAACACTTCTATTGTATTTTCCGTGCCAAAGTGCCCTACGACCTGACTTTAATGCGCTTCCCAGATCAGCTTCACATGCTCGCTTGAAGGAACACAGAGGTGGCCTAGGTGGCATAATAGTCCATCCTAGAGATGAAAATCAATCACTGGAGTGTCTGCACAAACTGCTCGATAGGTGGCCAAAAAGTCAGGATCACTGTCATATAAGTGAGACCACCTAGAGGTTTCATGGCCACAAGAGTTAAGCACTGTGGTGAGTGCGGCCACGGGCGGTCGACTGAGGCAATCAGTGACATGGTTGGTGTTGCCCTTCTTATATTTTATGTTCAGGTGAAATTGCTGCAGGTATGCGGACCAATTTTGGTGGCGATCATTTTGCAATTTCCCTTGTGTTTGCACAAACTGCAAGGGCTTGTGGTCAATGTGAATAATCGTCTCTTTTCCTAAGATGTAATGCTTCCATTGTTGGAAAGCTTGGACAATGGTGTACATTTCCTTGTCATAGGTGGGGTACTTTCGAACTGTATCTGAAAGTGTCTCACTGTGATATGCCATTGGATGGCCATGCTGAGTGAGGACTATGCCAACAGCATAATCTGAAGCATGTGTCTCAATTTCAAAAGGTTGTTGCAAATCCAGGAGAGTAAGGACGGGCGCTAAACACAAGCGCTGCTTAAGTTCCTCAAATGCTTGTTGCTGAGTAGGGGTCCAAAAGAATTTGGCTTTAGCCCCACCTTTGGTCACATTGCTAAGGGCCCAAGCAATGTTAGAGAACCCCAACATGAACCTGCGATAAAAGTTGGCCAACCCTAGGAAGATACAGAGCTCTATAATGGTCCTTGGGGTTGGCCAGTCGTGAATGACTTGGATCTTGGCTGGATCCACATGCACACCTTGTTCATTCACAATGTATCCCAAATATTGAATTTCCTTCATCTCGAATGAACATTTTTCGAGATTGGCATATAACTTGTGCTGTCACAGGGTGCGAAGGACTTCCTCAATATGTTGTAAGTGGTCTTCCCATGTTCTGCTGAAGATGAGGATATCATCGATATAGACGACCACAAAAGAATTGGTGAATGGTCGCAGTATATCATCCATCATCCTCATGAAGGTTGCCGGAGCGTTAGTTAAGATGAAATGCATGACCAACCACTCGAAAAGGCCTTCCCGAGACTTGAAGGCAGTCTTCCAGACATCAATCGCCTCAATTAGGACCTGGTGATAACCAGACTTCAGATCAATCTTGCTGAAATACTTGGCGCCCTTTAGTTGATCAAGGAGATCATCGATCCGGGGGATAGGATACCGATTCTGGACTGTGATTTTGTTTAAAGCTCTGTAATCAATAAAGAGTTACCAAGTCCCGTCCTTTTTCTGTACTAGCACAATCGGGCTCCTGCAAGGTGAGGAGATTGGTCGAATATGCCCCTTTTGGAGTAATTCCTCGATCTGGCCCTTGATCTCTTCATTTTCCATGAGGGAACATCTGTAAACTAGCATGTTTGGCATAGGTGCCCCGGGTATCAAGTCAATGGAATGCTTGACCTGACAATGGAGCGGCACTCCAGCAGGGGAAGTGAAGATGTCCTGGTATGATTCCATGATATTGTCTACTTGTCTGTGTTGTGCAGAGTGACCCTGTGTAGAGGCGGTAGATGTGGACACGGTCTTTCATTTCCTTTCTAGATGAATCATCAGGAGGATGAATTTTCCAGTCCGGGAAATCACCTTCTTTCACTGCTTAGCTGTGATGAGAGAGACTGTGGTAGTGGGAACTATCTCTGGTATCCAGTAGCGTTGTTTTCTCAAAGTAACAATGAAACTACGAGGCCTGGATTCATACACAGCATGGTGTTTCCACATATATGGTTGACCTAAAATAACATCAGAAACTTCAAGTGGAGAAACATCACACATTACCTCATATTTGAAGGGTTTGATGTCGTACGATAGGCGACATTGCTGGCTAACGCGGATGTCTCGCCCTGGAGTGAGATACCCAATGTTGTATGGTTGTGGATGCGAAAATGTTGGAAGTTTCAGCCGCTTGACGACCTCTACTGAAATCAGGTTCTTCTGGCTTCCACTGTCAACAACGAAATGTAATGGCTTCCCTTGTACCCACATCTGCGAGTGGAAGAGGCACTCCCCTTCTTATGTCTCCTCTGGATCATCGAGCTGGATCTTTGTGGTGGAAATGGTGACATTGGGTTCTGCTTCAATGATATTCCTTCCATGATCTGTCTCTGATTCCGATTCAGATCCTGGATCTGACTCGGGCGCTTTCATCTCGGTAAGTAGTGATTGTTTCACACAACACTCATCAGTGTTGTGCGTGGGACTTTAATGGAACTCACACCATTTTCCAGTGCCTTTCTTTGTCTTCCAGTTACCCTTCTTCGTCTGTGGCTTAGGCTGGTTGTCTGAGGGTTGGATATCTTTACTATGTACTTTGTTCTGTGAACTAGGGTTTCCCTTACCCTGCTTCTAGTTTGTCGAACCGAACTCCCGCGTGTTCTTTTGCTTAAATTTTTGCTCAATTTTCATAGCATACCGGTAGGCGGCACCCAATGACAAGATGTCCAGGAATTCCATCTCGATACGGATGTACCGATGCAGACCGCTATAATATTTTAGAACCAGGTGTCGCTCGAAGTCTTTGATGTCGAGCTTCATGCACAGGGTATGGAAGTTGTTCATGTACTCTGTCACTGCTTGGTCCCTTTCTTGTCACAGAGTTGCCCAATTTGTGTACTGGTCGTCATAGTTCCCCACACGGAAGTATTGCTCCTTGAGGGCATCAACGAAGGATGCCCATGTGAGTTCTGTCCCAAACAGTGTGGGTTCATTACCCTCTTTTTCCTCTTTCTGTTTGCAAAGGGTTTCCCACCAATCCTTGACATGGGGGACCACCTTAAGAAGTGAAAATGTAATCTTTTCTCTGTTGGAAAAGTTATGGACCGAGAAGTAACCCTCGAGCTAATTCAACCATTTTTCCAGACCATCTGCATCTATTTTTCCTTCAAATAAGGGAATATCAAAATTAACTTGTACCTTGAAAGGGGTCGGTCCTCCAAACTGATTTTTGGTCGAGGTTCCTTCCGTGGCGGTCAGCAACCGTCGAAGAATTTGTGCAAAATTTTCCATTATCTCGTTCCACTATCGTGCGAGAGGCTCCTCGAGCAACATATTGATAGGATCTCCTACTCCGTCATCTCGTTTTTCCTTCGCCATGGGCGGTTGTTTGCGCTGGAGAGGAGTTTCTCTCTCGAGCTGAACTAATTCGAGACCCAACTCCTTATATCCCAACCTCGTTGGTGACATGCACAAAAAAATGACAAAAGAGCAGTCTGCTCTGATACCACTGATCCGGATTTATGTAGGAACAGAATGTAAGAATAAAATAATAGAGTGTGCATAATAGTATTGTAGAGAACACAGTGATATAGTAAACACACACTTCTATTAATCAATGAAATAGAGAAACTGTAAAACTATTGAACAATACATAGCTAGAATGGTGGTAGCATATCCCTAATAAGAGATGTGGCGACTACGCTCATCCATGACCAAGATCATTCCAAAAAGAGGCTGAAGGGCCTTATTTATCAAAAGCAGGAAGGTAGAAACCTAACCCTAGAAGATGAAATGCCAAAATTCAAGTGGGCCTTGTTTGGGTAAGTTAGTCCATCAACGTCCCGGAGTCATAACTATTGCATACAATCTTCGTTTAGGGTCCACGATAGCTCGTTGGAAAGATCTATCTGAGGCCTACAACACTCAAGACAAATAGCATCTTAGATGCTATTTTGCAAGAGCAACATACCCAAATAAACATCGTTTAGGGTCTCAAAATGGCCCCGGAAGTTCAGGACCTGAAAAAAACTGCTAAAAATAGTAAATTACCAGAAATGCCAGAAAATTGTTTTGAGCCAGATGGAAAGGTGGGTGGCCACTGATACCCATCTGGATCAAGTAACCATGCAATTTGTCTAGACCAGTCTATAATTAACAACATTATGTAACCTTCTCGGATATCTATAAATATTATATCAATAGCCTAGTGCAACTTTGGGTTAGGGGTAATGTGGATCATAACATTCTTTAGTTCACATATTACTTTGACTTCAGTTTTTTCTAATTATATAATATGTGTATCACTTTTGGTAGGGGTTTCATTCAACTTCTTACACACAAAAGAGGGCATGACATTTGAAGAAGCACTAGAATCAACCAAGAAGTTGTGCACATAATTTCTATTATAAATATCGAAAGTCAACAAAAAGGATGGGACATATAGCCTAGATTTCTTGTCAGTGGACACTGAGTTTATATTTGATTTTCTAGTTTCCCCAGAAGTTTTGTTGCCAATGTTTGGATTGGTATTTATCATGGGTTTTTCACCCTCTTTTACACCTTGCAACAAAATTCCTTTAGTTGGGGAATTCTACATAATCTCATGAAATAAACATTTGGATTCATCTTTTTCAAATGTTCTACCACATTATATTCTAAATTTGATACTTCTTGAGTTTGAAATTTAGGGGCAAAGATAAGTACAGGAGCTGACTGAATCAAAGAGTTTGTTCTTTCGGGTTTTTGGGGAGCCTAGGCCATGATAGGTTAATTTTGTGTGACAATATCCTTTCTCCTTGTTTGGGATATCAATATTTCATTAGGTGGTTCTTATTCTTCGAAGGGGTCGTCCGAAAGTGATGTGTGATTGAAATACCATAACATCATAGTTGTTTGTTCAGGTGGTTCACTAACCTCGTTTTTTGTAATGTTGGATGTTTGAAAACTAGTTTTCTCGATCAGGGAACAACCATACAAAAAATGATTGGACAACAAATTCATGGCATTCACCCATTGGAGGCAATCCGTTTCTAAATGGTTTTCCTGATGATAATTGCAAAATGAATCATAGGCTACCTCACCCAAGTCAATATTTAGGTTGGTTGGGGGAGGCTCTATGGCCTTATAAGGTGATGGTTTTCTAAAGAAATGATTGTAAGGCCTTGGGTTGGAGGTTCCTTCACCTACATTCATTTTCATGTCCAAGATTCCATTAGATAACGTATTTACCATCCTTTGTATAATTTCCATATCAACATTGTCTTTTTTAGACTCTTGTTCGGCTTGTTTACCTGGCAGTATGGTTAGAAAAATATCTCTTATAAGAAGTTTTTGGGTTTCCTTATTTTCTATGGAGATATGACTTTCTTTACATCCCTTCATCTGGAACTAAATGATTTTTTCCTCTTCAAAAGTCTCAACTAGAGTAATTTTACCAGCTCTTTTAACAAACATAGAGATAGAGGCTAGTAGGGCATTTGTATATAGCTCGATCTGTAGCTATTGAGAAGGCCTGGAATATGGTTGAAATTTATTACGGATTATTGTAAACCCCTCTTTAAAATCTTTGACTTTTTCCTTGGGTCCCATGTTGGAAGAAAATATTTTATCCATTAAGGCTCTTGTGGTTGTTTCTTCACCAAATTTATCTAGGAAATCCTTTTGGAATTTTGTCCAATTGGTTATGGAACCAAGTGGAATGTTAAAATACCATGTTGATATTGAGTTCTCAAAAGTGTATGGGAAAATTATGCACACCACATCTTTGTGTTGCACATTCATCAACCTTATTTCCACTATGAATTTTTTTATGTGCTCTTTGAGAAATCCAGAGGTTTCAAGGTCAAACTTGGGAAGAAGCTTATCTGGGTTCCTAGGTAATCTATGCAACTATCTTGGTATATCCAAGGCATCCCTAGCCAACCATGGCTAGTTGTTTGCAGGTATGTTTTCACCCTCTGGTATGTTTACATTGTTATCCCCCATGTTGTTTGATTTTTTGTCCAAGGCCTCTAAATTGGATCCTACTTCTTCAGACTCATAATTATTAGGTTCATAGTGGGTACTTACTGGTGGAATAATATTCATTGTTTCAAGAACAAAATTGATAGGTTGATCAATTTTTGTTAAGGAGAAATCTACTATATCCTCATCTCTTTGGATGAAAGTGTGGTATGGGGTGTCAACAATTGGTCGTGTTGTTTTCTTTCTACGAGGGAGGAATGGAGCTAATGGAAATTCTCTGATATGTCGGGAATAAGCTCTATAATCCTTATAAATGCATTCATTTCCTCATGAGGAATTGTGTAGGGTAACTCTAGATGAAATTTTGTATCCTCCTCAATGTGAGGCGAGTTACTAGTAGTGGGATTACCTTCTTTGTGGGGGTTATCTTGAAGAAGACTAGACATGCATGTGGGTTATTTTGAATCTATAGGATATTTGGGTTATATATTTACTAGTATTAGAAATATGACCAGCCATGCATTTGTTCAAGCCCTCCTTCTAGTGTTAATTGTGTTGAGGGGTAAAAATTCCCTTTCACTCAACAACATGAATCACACTCGAAGATGAGGCCTAAATAGAATCCTTTCCATTTTGGGTAGAGTGATTATCTATATTGATGGTCCTATGGGTTTCGATGGGCTTTAAATGGTTCCCATAAAATTTCCTTTCTAACTGTAAATATTTTTAAGGTTTTAATTTTATTTTATTGTTTAAACATGCAAAACTTGAAACTAACTTAAGGACTAATTTACCTCTGAAGAAATCCATACCTAAGGATAACCTTGAGACAATGGTATGTAAACAACACACGAACTTAGCTAATATCAGTAGTAGTACTTCTATTTATCATATATCGGATTTTCTTTAGAAGGAAGAAAGAGATAACATGAATGAAACCACATATAAGAAAAATGAACTAGAAATAATTATGCACATTGCTCACATATAATAAACTAAAACATCATTGATTTTTTACCATTATTCATTTAACATTCATAAATATAGATAACTCAAAATAATAATGATCTTACTAAAAGGCTTGTAGTTGACAACAAGATGAAAAACAATCCACAAATCGAGTCACATCAATAAAGTTGGAAAACAATGTCTTTGACTACATCTGAGCTTCTCAATTAATACAAGATTCAAAATAGTTCTCAACATTGACCATCTAGGTCTTACACAAAACCATCAACCCTTATTGCATGGTCAATTTTCATATTTATAAAAAAAATAGATTTTCCAAAAATAACTTCTAGTCTAGTTCAGGTAAAGAAAACAAAAGGCAAGTGGATTAGTCCATGTGTAGTCTCCCAATCATCTTTAATCATCGCAACAGATTTTCCTTGTAACATTTCGACCACTGGACGAAAAGGTATTCACAAGTATGGAGGTAGTGGAATCACTATTGCTCCATCGATGTGATAATATCATCCTTCATTTCCATCACCCTATGCTTATATTTTTCCATCTTGGTGCTCAAGTACTGCAAGACCACTACTGCTCTTGTCAGTTTGTCTACAAACCTTCCCATCATCCATCTTTCCAAGGTCATTATTTGGAGAACATCAAACTCAAACTTTTTTTCCTGTTTGGCATGTTGCTTGATTATATCATCGAGGTCTATGAATTCATTGGGCATGTCGAACTCATGAAGCTAAACATACCTCATCCTCTCATTTATCTTTTCCCTATTACCAAGACACTCTTCCCACCTTTCTTTCATCTTTCGTTGTGGCTCCATAACTATATAAGTCTAATACTCTCGTATTTTTTTGAATCTTTCTAATCTATCATTTGTAAGTGTTTAGATGACATGTTCTTCTTCACCTCAGAAATTTTGGATCTCCTTTATGTACTCGACTTGAGCCAAGGCCTTGTGTGAATTTTCAAACCATCTCAGCATGTCTTTGTGTGCTATCATCCCTAGCAGAGTCTCCTCCTGGTATCTCACAAACTAGGCCATAAATATATCCCTTTATATCTTAAAGTGATTGTACCCTTCCCAAAATTCATCCTTGAAATTCATCCTTGATTAAGATGATTTTCTGAGTGGTGTCCCAGTAGTACTCGGCTTGGTGCTCGAAGTGTTCAATCTCTTTCCTCATAGAATATGCGTCCCTTCCATCTTTCTTTTATTTTTCAATGGTGGAATTGTATATGGTCATCCCAAATCCTAGGAATTCACTTACTTTGGTCTGTTTGGTGTCAAACAAATTTTCTTATATGGTAATTACTACCACACTATCCAAAGTGAGTCTTCCTTTATTGTTGGTCCTTTTGACCACTGCCTATATCTTCCTATCATATGTTATGTCCTAGACATCTGCTACCTCATCAACCAGTTCTGGAATATGTTGGTCACCCCATGATAGAATGTTTCCTAAGATACCTAGAGTGTGAAACTACTCTAGGGATGGTTCCTTACCTTTGTCATTTGTTGGTATTTGGATACTGAATTTTCTTTTGTCTCCACCTGTTTCCTTTTCTTGGCTTGGGGATGTGGAAGGTTGATCTATATTATTAATTGTTTCTTCATCTTCATTTGTAGATGCCTCCTTGGTTTTCTTAGTGCCAGTATTGTTTTGAAATACATTTTTTGTTGTTGAAAATGATTATGGTGTATTTTCTTTAGGTGACGAAGAGGTTGGAAGTTCTTTCGTAGCTCCTTCACTCATTGGGTCAGTACCTTATTCTTTACATTCCTTGTTTCTAGTTGTGACTTCCCCAAGTTGTTCTCCAATATCTACATCTTCATCATTCTCTTCACTCTCTGGAGTATTTTCCTTTGGACTGGATTCCCCACTTTCATTTTCATTCTTCTCATTATAAGCCTCTCCTTCCTTTGAAGGTTGTGGTTCTAGTTTTGATATTTTCAATTTTAGTTGGACCTCTTGTTGTATCAATTGGTTCTGGTTCATCAGGTTGTTTGGAATCTTGTATCTATGCATTAGACACATTGATAATTGGGATTGAAAAGGTGTATATATTCTCACTATCATCATCATAAATAGTTATATAATCTACAATTACAAGTTCCAACATTCTTGTGCCTAGTGTCCCTCGTAAGGTTTCAACTATCACTCTAGGATTTGGTTTCCCTACCTATACCTTCCCCATATCTAATTTTGGATGATTGTTACCTCCCTTAGGTGAGGTTTCTCTTAGAGGTGTATGCTCCTCCTCCCCCATACGTACATCTACTGGGGTTATTATTGGTGGATCTAATACTTGAATTGTTGGAGTCTTCTCATGTTCACAAAATTCTCTCTCAACTTTTTCTAAGATCCTCTTTACTTCATCCCTTATGGATGCTTGTTCCATGCTTTCACTTTGCAACCATCCAATTGCTTCTATTGTTTGTTCTATCAATTCCACTTTCTCATTCATTGTAATATCCTTAAATCGGGTTAAGTTTGTCTTGGCTTTCCTCTGAATGACTTCCTCCCAATCTTGTTCATTCTCGGTCGATATTTAGTCATCAAAATTTTCATCTGCATATGGTCAATGAGAGACCATTTGACCAACATTTTTAGACACTAATTTCTTAGGATCATGCTTTCAATATGTTCCTATGAAGAAATTGTACTCTAAATGGATTATACCTTCTTGTTTTTCTTGTGTAGTATCTTTTAAAAAGTAATAACTAATGTAGAAACCATATGGAATAAAATATCTCTTTTTATCTTTCACCAAAGAGGCATTAAATCCTTGAAAAATGATCTGGTAGCATATTTCTCCTAGTACCATTCGTCCTGGTACATAGGATGGAAATAGGTGTGGGGCTCTAGAGAATCCAAAGATATTCAGGTAAGTTCTCTTCTCCTCTAAATACAAGTGACCTATCCTAGAGATGGCCCTTTTTGTTGATTTTGAAAGTCTTGGGCAACTTTGCTTGAAAATAATGGAGTATACGCTTTCCAGGAATTCATTACAAATCACAAAATAGGATTTATTATACATTTTTTCCTAAAGAATGATAAAATATACATGGACATATAACTCTGAAACATGCCAACTTAAGCCCAATCCTGGAAACATGTTCCTTGCACATATCAAATCTAATAAATAAGATTCCATAAAATGATGGCACCCTAGTTGAAAATACTTCCTGATATAGTTATTGTGTATTCCAAGGGCATCCATGCTTCTTAAAATTTGAAACAATCTTTCTCTCCATACAATTGGCATATTAAATCCTTTAAAAACATTTAGGGTTCTCTAATATTGATGGTCTTATACCACCCTATGGCGTTTCTTACAAAATTCATGTCTTTCTTCCACCAGGATTCTAGCAATCGATTGGTATTGTGATTCTCATTGAAATCGACCACGAAATTGGTGTTTAGCCTAACTTCGGGCTCTATGATATTGTAATATTTTTTATTTCCATTGGTATAAAAACACCCACACAATGCTCTTCCACATCATTTATTAAACATCTGTCTGCATCGGTGTTGTTGATTACCCATTCTAGAGATTATATACAAGGAATAACAAGGGTCCTGGAGGCCACCATGTATAGCAATGGTAGTTTTACATTTTGAAAGACTTGGTCACCTAGGACCCTCACCTCTAGGTCACTATGAGGTGTAAATTCAAGAAACTCATCATGATGTATATTATGATATAAGTCATGTAAGGTGGGAAAAGGTACCTTGGATGTCATGCTAAAGTATGTGTCCCTGTAGAGTGGTGGAGGAGATAGAGGATTATTTTGTGACATCCAAAATACTAGTTATACCTTTGGTGTGGGTTTCTATTCTTCAATAGCAGTCAAAATCAAAGCTTCACCAACTTGAACATTCTTTCCTTTTGGCATCTTCGGTGATTGACGGGTCGTTGGTCATCGGGGAGGCATTTTCGCTGCATAAAACAACATTATTAGAATCATAAATTATCAACCATCCAGAGAAACACATTATCCTATAAGCCTAAAATAACGATACCTAAGCACTGGAACAAGGTTTTAGCTTTAATACTTACTATTTTGAGAAAGGCAACTCAAATTTGACAATAGTTGTCTCAGATGTGCACGATTTCTAGTTCTTCGGAAATTCTCAGTAGCACAAAATCTTGCAACAACTCAATGAATGATAATGTTTCCAAAATAAAATGGTTTGATTCCTTATACCTTATTTTTGTGAGTCCCATAAACATTCTCCATTAGAAGGTACAACAAGGTCACTGCAAATATTTGGGATTTAAATGTGTCATACATGCCATGCTTATGAATTATTGTATAGTGTTAATCAGTGGCGCGAGGAGACCATCATTTCATTCCATCGATGGTTTTGAAACTTGACAATTTGGCACGCAAGGGACCTTCATATCAATATTCAAGGAAGTGTGTCTACCGTAAGCTTGCTTGTTTTGTGTGATAGTCTATTTTCCAACTCGAGCCATATCTTGGGTAAGAAATCCCTTTTAATGTTATAGGATATTGCACATTTCTCGAGATGATGAAATGGCATATGCATTTTATAGAAAAAATTTAGGGAACCCTTAAACCGATGTGGCTTTCTTGGATTGGTCATGCACATAGGGATATAACCCAACCTAGGGATAATTCTTGCTTAAAACACTAGGAGCTTCAAGATTTCTTGATTAGATTTTGAACGGTCCATATTGTATCTTACTTCATCAAAATCGATCATCGACAGGTTAGCTCATGCATAGAAAAGTGTGATCTTGGGGTTCTGGTCCGTCGATGTCAACGATCTAATGGCCATCGAAAAAAAGGGGATTCTTTTAGAACTTATAATGCTGGGTGCATTCCTTGTCGATGACTGGTGTAACATTGTCATCATTCAAGGGCCTACTCCTTAGTCATTTTGAACTACCATATTAATCACCAATGACCAATGGTTCACATCGATGTCGATGAGTTTCTCTTGTCGTTTATGCCCCTTAAACTCTACCAAAAGTATTTCCCTCACCCTAGTGAACTCACAAATGGCATGTAATGGCATGGAAGGTGACGGGGCTCATGTTGACATGGCACAACTAACATGGCTTCTCATGGTTACCCGGATGATGTCACTAATGAAGTATAATTATGGACATCACCATGGTGGATGACATGTCATGTGGCGTGGCAGGTGACATAGCTATGTTGATGTGGCTTCTCATCATGTTGGAATTGGGTGATTCCAAATATAAGGAATCAATGAATGGGATTACTTTCTGGTTAAAATCAGATGATCACAATCATGGTGATAAGTTTTCTCATCGGTGTCGAGGCCTATCTTACCTTTTGCCATTTTTCAACATTCCATTTTAGGCACCAATGACCAATCAACATCGACGATCAACAGATTTTCATGTGTATTACACAATTTACATAAAGAAATAACCAACACCCGATTAGTGCATCGTCACTTCACAAAATATTTTGTCAAGAATCGAGGAAGTCAAGAAATGAAAAGTATTTTCTGATGAGATTAAAAAATACTAAGTATTGAATCCACTTTTATTAGGATCGAAACTATCTGGACCTTTCTCCCTTCTAGCAATAATTTATCTTAAACCTGGGACTTAACGAAAATGAACAACAACCAAGAAAAATCCTTAAAACAAGTTATGACCATGAAAAATCAAAGTATAAGGATGAAAGTGAAGTAAAGTGGTACCCCAAAATTTCAAAAAAATTGATGGTGTGTTGAGTGCTCAATAGGAAGTTATAGGTTGTAGCCACATCCACAATGCATGGAGAAATATGTCGACTAGGTTATGTAGCCAGTTACCAACATGATGGCCATCATAATAGCCACCCAAAAATGGTTGTGAGGCCATGGAAGAGATATGGGTATCCCAGGGTAGCGGGAATAAATTCAATTAGCCCTAGGTAGTGGGAAAAGATATAAGCAAGTTCAGGAAGCAAGTAGTGGGTCTGGCCAGCAAGTCCGGGTAGCATATTTGATTTTTTTTAGCAGTTTGTAGAGATGGTTGAAAAATTATTGTAATTTTAGGATAGCTTGGAATGGGTTTCCAATTACAACCCTTGGAAGGAGAGAATCATGTTGTTGTTTATGAAAAACATGATTTTGAAATTTGATAATACTTAGCTCACTCCTCCAACAGATTTGGCACAACTGGTCATCCATAATCAGAAGGATGTGAAAGCCAAGTGCATAATTCTAGATGGAGTAAAGGATCATCATTTGATCCCTCATTTATCTAGAAAGAACACTTCCAGGGACATGTGGGAGGCCCTGAAGGGTTTATTTCAAAGTAAAAATGAGAATTGCAAAATGGTGTTGAGAGAATCTCAGAGATACAAAGATGACAGGATTAGACATGGTAACAACCTATCTCACCCTTGATAGGTTTGAGATGAACTAGCTGCAATCAGGGAGACACTAGATGATTTAGAATTGGTGAGGATGGCACTCAAAGGTTTAACAAAGGAGTGGAAATTGTTCATCAAAGGGATCATGGAACATGAGAAGCTCCCTAATTGGACAAGGTTGTCGGATGACTTCATTCAAGAACTTTGAGATGAAGATCTAAATGGAGGATGGAACATTATTCATGATGAGAAAATTGCTCTTTTTATCCATGAAAAGAAGGGAAAGTTCAAGAATACTGCCAGTGGAGATTCTACCTCTCAATACAGCAAGAAGAAATACATGAGAAAATTCAAGTTCCTTGCATGTCAAAAGTTTGGGAATTATACAAGGCAATGTATGAACAAGAAGAAGGGTGGAAACAAGATGCAAACAAAGGTAGATGCATTAGAAAAGGATAAAGTGGATGATTTTTCCAAGTTTGAGAATGAATTCTTACTTGTTTCCCATATTTCCTCAAGGACCATATCAATTAACACATGTCTACTAGATAATGGAGCCACATGTCATATGACAGGAGCATAGAGTTGTTTGAGAGCTTCATAGAGTCAAAATCAAACGTACATGTGGAACTTGGTGTGGGAACCAAGCATGTAGTAAATGGATCTCAAATAGTGTCATTCCATATGGAGTTAGGAGGTGTGTGTTATAGAAAATTTTTCCTCACCCCATGCAACTTGATTGGATGGCCTTTCCATTTCCCAATGCAGACTTGAAGTCCCATTTTTTACACTCTAGAGAAAAAAAGAACATTTTTCCACATATACACACCCTACCAATTAGAAAACAAACATATACATAGGTTTCTCCACTACAGTCTGCGCACATCGAGTTTGTTGCTCAAAATTAAAAATTGTCTCAGGTTTCCATGTCACGTCATGAGATCCATGATCCTTGACCTTCCATATACTGGAAATGTTTCGAATCGGACCTTCAATTCCATTTGAAGGTTATAAATTGAGCCATATATAATCCATGGAGGGGGGAGAATTCAACTTTTGAGAGCAAAGATACTCTAGAAAAATTTCACTTCACATTGAGTCTGCATCACTTTATCCTTTAAAGTATGAACTCATTGTTCAACACCCAAGCTCTTCCTTCTTTGATGGAGAACCCCATTGTCTCCTTTATATGAGATTTACTTTGGTGGAGGATTGAAGTGGTGGAGGCCCAACTAGAAGGACTTAGTTTCTCGGTTCCGAGATGTGCCAACACAGAAGTTTGTCACCTATATACTTATGTTGATTATTTTAATAGAAATACTCTTTTCTCGTCCAATATTAGATATCTTGCAAATATTTGAAATATTATTCCATGGGCGTATTTGTCATGTATGTTAATGGATCATGCTAATATATATGCTAACATTATATATTATCACCATATTCTTGTGTATCTTGGTTGTTGAGGACAAGTTGTAGGTATAAATCTTTGAGTTGTGTGTTCAATGGTGGTCTTCATCGAAAATTTGGATGAGGTAGGCTCGTGTTCTTGTCCTGTTAGCATTTCATTTATATAACATATTTGAGAATAGAGTTTATTTTTGTGTGTCATTACGTATGTTGTGGTTTACCCCATGCCATAGAGATATTTTCCTCATAACAGCGTGTTGAGAGTGATGGATGTGATATGGATTCCAAAACTTAGGAGGAGTGTGCTCTCAGTCTCATCGATTCAGAAGAAGGGATTTGATGTACTATTTTAGGATGGAAAGGCACTAATCAATCCCATAGTACAAAGCTTAGAAACAAGAAGTTTTCTCATATTTAGAGAGATAAACTTGTATAGGCTAAAGGTGTAGCCTATGCGATCAATGGCAAGTAGCAGAGTGACAAATAACAAGGAGAAGGTAGCTCCAAAGGTTGAGAATCTTAGAGGGAGTCAGCCTTTAGTTTCATTTGGGAATGAGTAGCCTTAAAATTCTATCAAGAAAAATTCGTGGTACAAGATAGCCATACAACATGCTCAAGAGAAAGAGGCTTCTAGAAAAATGTTCAAAGACAACAAGTCTTCAAAGAAGGGTCTGAGAAAAATGGAAAGGATAGATTTTTCTTCAAAGGGAGCAGCCAATTAGGTTTATTGGAGAGTATCCATGATAGTGGATATGGTAGCAAAGACAGAGCCACCTCTGCATAGTGGAAGTACCTTCCTCTCCAAGAGGGAGTGTTTATGTATGTAGCATCAAACATGTACTTCCACATTGGCTTGGTGTTTAGCATGTGGAATTCATCACTAATACCTCTCAAGAATTAAGAGTTTCACTTTATAACTTAACTATTAAAGCGGATGACCTTTTATAACTAATGTGAGTTTAATTTAATTAAATTCCTAAGTATATGGCATTAGTAATTAAATTAAATCCTAGCCATTAAATCTAAATTGAATGTGATATTTAATCTCATCCTTTGATCACTTTGGATATCTAGGGTTTTGGATTTAGGGAAAAATCAAGGTTATAAAAGGAAGCCTAAGTGAGAAGCGTAGACACACATATTGAGTGAGTGATATCTCATTGATTGGGTGAGAAGGACATTTCATCCATGTGTGAGTGGGAAGGTTCAAAGGATAGGAGAACTGAGAAGCAAGGGAGATGGAAGCCAGGTGTGATAGGATAGGATATTTTTTGCATTATATTTTTCCTCTGGTGGGCCATTATCCTAGGACAAGAGCCCAAGATTTTATCTAATAAAATCAATTAGGTGTTGGTTTTCCCTTCGAGGTTTTTCCATGGGTAATTTACCTAGAAATATCATGTGTGATGTGTTTGGTTTCTTATTATTCTTTTGATGTAATGTTTAGTTAAAACTCAACCATGATTTTATTCAGTTAAATATGCTTAATAAGTGTATTACAACAAGGATTAAGATAGGAACTAATTGTCGGGTGTTGAGTTCAAAAATTAACAATATGATCTTACCCAAGTGGTAAACACCATACTCACCTTATATCAAACTAAAATTTCATGGAGCATCAAATGGCTAGGATCTAAGAATATGGTAAACAAGATGTTAGGTAATAGATCTATTACATTAATTAGAAAATAGAAAATGTTGTAGAAAATACCAATTGAGCAACAAAATGTAGAGATCCACAACCAAAATGATATATTTATTGATAAAAATAAATGTTCACTTATCTCTTCGAGGGGGAAATTTCTAGCAGAGCAACGCTCTATTACAACAATTCTCAATAAAAATCTTTCCCGTGCCTCCTACTCTTATTTATACTAATTATATATTCTAAAGAACATTCTAGAGGAAGATATTTCTAGAAGTGAAAGTTTCTATTAGGTCTTCTTATATTGACTTGTTCATATTTATTAAATAGTCCTTATTAACTAATGTTAGTCTTTATTATATGGAAAATATATTATTCTACCAAATTGAGGGATTAGGGAGGTTAGGTCCCTAACATGCCCTCCCCCTTGAAGAATTTCTTTTTCCTTAAGGCTGGAGATGAGGAAATTGTTACAAAATGGTGGTCGTCTCTCAGGTCGCATTATTTGGGGTTGTATCCTTCCACTAATTTAGCACTTCCTTGATGGTGCACTGACGGATACAATGCTCTCATTAGTCCAAGACTGCTTGTGATTGCAACCAAATGGAACCTTCTTCATCCAACTTAGGGAGACTGTTTTTCATTTGGCACTTAGCTCCAATCATTTTCTTTAAGCATGAGACATGAAAAAATAGGATGGAGATTATAATGACTAAGAAAATCTAATTGGTAGGCCATGGGCCCCACTCGCTTGACATTTGTATAAGGACCATAAAATTTGGGAGAAATGTTTTGACAATGCTCAACTTTGAGTGAATTCTACATGTAAGGTTGCAGACGAAGAAACACCTAGTCCCCTTCAGCAAATTGATGTTAGGAACAACCCTGTTCTACTTGGTTCTTCATGCAATTATGATCCATGACCAAATTTTATTTGAGAGTACAGAGAATGGCCTTGCGGACTGTAATATTTTTGTCAAACCCATGAACCTTTGAGCCACCTAGCATGTACGATAGAACCGACGGTATCTTTTTTCCATAGATTGCTTCAAAAGGAATCATGTGAGTAGTTGTATGGTAAGATATGTTGTACTTCCATTCAGCTAGGGGTAACCACTGAGCCTAGTGATTTTTTATTTTGAATGCAAAACACTGTAAATATGTTTCCAAACATTTGTTGATGACTTCAGTTTGGCCATCAGTCTAGGGATGATAGGCAATGCTAAGATGAAATTGGGTTCCTTGGAGCCTAAAAAATTATTGCTAAAAATTGTCAGTGAAAGTTAGATCTCGGTCAGAGACAATAGAATGAAGCATGTCATGAATTTTGTAGATATTATCCATGAAAATTTGAGCCATTGTGAATGCAATGAATGAGTGTTGAAGAGCACATAAATGAGCATATTTGGAAATATGATCAACTACCACCATGATGACTAATTTATTACCCAATTTAGGTAAACCAACAATGAAATCCAACAACCTCTTCTTTAACAAGCTGCAACTTGTAATCACGCACGTAGGTAAAGCTCCAGCTCTGATTTAGGGTTCAAGTTCATTCGCTACCATGCCAAGCCAGGGCGGAGGGGATCTGTCGCCCCCTCCCTCCCCAACCACGTCCTTCAGGAAACTATTTGCAGCTTGTAGAAAGAAAGTGCCCCAGGCAGAAGCGCCAAGTTTTGTAAAGAGACTGGATGATGTTCTAGAGATTAACCTCCCCCCGGATCAACCAATGAAGGTAGTGCTCTCCCTCTCAGATCGTGGCCTGGTAGGTCAATTCATGGGCCTTTGGCCCTCAGCCAAATCAACAGATAACTGGATCCAAAGGAATTGGCGGCCACTAATAACAAACAGTGTAACATGTTACGTTGTTGGAAGGGGATACTTTATTTTTGAATTCATCTCCTAGGAGGACCACAATCTAATCTTCAGAAATGGGCCATACTTCATGGGCACACAGGGGCTCTATCTGAACTGGTGGACTCCAAACTTCGACCCAGTCTCGGAAGTGCCAAAAGACGTCCCTGTCTGGGTCAGACTCCCAAACCTGCCAATCCACTGTTGGAACTCCTCATCGTTGCAAGCTATTGGGAATGGACTAGGGCACTACATTGACAGAGCCGACCCAAAAGATCAATATTCCTGTGTAAGAATTTGTGTGGAATATTATTTGGAGGTAGGCTTGCCGGAAGCGATAAAACTGAAGGTTGGAGATTGGCAACATCTACAAAAACTGGATTATGAGTATCTCCCGTTCAAATGTAGAGGATGCCACGAATATGGACATTTTCAAAGAAACTGCCCAAAAATCCCAAACACAGAGAAAGCAGGAGAGGAAGGCTGGCAGCAACCCCGGAAAGGGAGTTCGAAGTCAAAAGACCCAAGAAGGGAAAAACCATCTCCCACTCAAGGCAACCCAGGAAACAGAGAGACGAAAAACAGCTTCATGGTGCTGGGAAATGGAGGTGAGATGGAGGACCCATGCAAAGATGTCCAAGAGGAAGAAGAAAGAGGCGCCCAAATCCCAGAAATCGGAGAAACCCAACTCTCCTCCAATGAAGGGGGTGACTCAAGGCACCGAGGAGGGGGATATCTTGTCATGGAACGACTCATAAGGAGCAAGCGAATCCCGGGACACCCCAAAGAAACCGGGAAGAGGCGGGAAATCCAAAAAAGCAGAAAGAGATCAGGAAACCTACAAGGATGTTTTAAAAGGAGCACAACCAACCATCAAGCAACTGATCAGAGTAAGGCAAACCAGGAATCTAGCCAAGGCCTCCCAAGGATGCCATTCCCCCCCTCAAGGTAATCAATGAAGTTAACTTCCTGGAATTGTAAGGGTCTAGGTAGAAAAAGGAAGGAAGAAGCTCTCAAGGAAATAATCATAGCATCGAAAAAGGACATCCTACTTATCCAGGAAACTAAGATGAGTCAGCAGGACTCTATTAAAGTTTCAAAAAACATATGGAGAAGTAACCAAGGTTTAGCCGAAAATGCCAGAGGTGCGTCGGGAGGGCTCTGCACCCTGTGTAGCGCCTCCAAAATAGATCTAATCCGCTCAGACTCCTGCATGCATTGGATCTTTTCCCAACTGCTCCACAAGGAGTCAGGGCATACGGTAAGTCTTTTTAACATCTATGTCCCACAGTATATAGAATAAAAAAATAATTGTTGGAAAGCCCTCCTAGACTTCTTAATAGACAATGAGCTAGAAAACATCATACTAGGAGGGGATTTAAATGTAACTCTGGCCCAAGAAGAAAAGCGAGGGGGATCTATTGTAAGGGACCCAGCTAGAGAATGGGTGGAGGACCTAATCTCAGCATGGGACTTAATGGATATTAAGCTGCTCAGGGGACACTACACTTGGACCAACAAAAGGGTAGGTCCAGGGCATATCGCTGCCCGTTTGGACAGATTCCTTGTCCAAAGTTCTTTCTTGACCCTTGGGCTCATAGCCTCTTCAGAAATCCTCCCTCATAGTGCCTCTGACCATAAGCCAATTAGTCTAGAGCTAAGGAATGAACAAGGCTAGGGGCCCATCCCCTTCAAATTTAACCCTTCATGGACACAGGACAAAGATTTTTTGCGCACAGTCTCTAGCGTATGGACAAGCAGGGTAAATGGCTCTTTGTTTTATGTATGGGAAGAAAAATTGCATAGGCTTAAGGCTGCGCTAAAATATTGGGAAAAAAAAAATCTGATCCAACCACCCTACGCAAAGAAGCCCAAAGGCGTCTGGAGAGTCATCAGCTCAAATTGGAAAATAGGGAGATCACACAGCAGGACCTACTTAAAGAGGACCAACTCCAAAGGCAATGGCACAAGGCCTGCAGAGAGGAAGAAGGCTATTGGAGGCAAAAGTCTCGCAGTCTCTGGCTGAAGGAAGGAGATAAAAATACTAGTTATTTTCATAAGCAAGCGGAAGCAAGGAAGCATTATAAGGCTGTGATAGAAATCCAGGTCCAAAACATCACAATCTCTTATCAAGAAGGCATTAGACAGGCATCTTTTGAAACATTTGGAACCCTCTACTCAGAAACACAAAGGGAAAGCATTGACCCCCAAAGGTACCCCCTATCCATTGTTATGAATCTAATAAAAGACGACATCAATCTCAGGCTTGTGGAGGAAGTCATGCAGCAATAAATAAAGGAGGCGTTAGACCAAATGCACCCAGATAAGGCCCCCGGACCGGATGGATTCACAACCAGATTCTACTAGCAGTGCTGGGAAATAATCAAATCGGATCTAACCAAAATGATAAGAAAATCACAAGCGAGCAGCAAGCTAGGAGGAAGCACAAATTCGGCCTTCCTGACACTCATCCCAAAAGAGAAAGGAGCACTCAGCTTTAATCGATTTAGGCCGATCTCCCTCTGTAACACAAGCTATAAAATTCTCACCAAGGTTATTGCAAATACACTGAAAAAAGTTCTTCCTCTCATAGTACCAGAGAACCAGGGAGGCTTCATCAAAGGTAGGAAAATAGCAGACAACATAATCCTGGTGCAAGAAGCTCTTCATTCAAGTCTCCACAGAAAAGATAAAGGTATGATTATTAGGCTAGATCTTGCAAATGCTTTTGACAGAGTTAATCATAATTTCTTATTTAAGGTAATGAGGAAGTTTGGATTCGAACAGTATTTTGTGAATTGGATTAGAGCCTGCATAGGGTCACCATGGATAGCCCCCATGGTAAATGGAAGAGTAACAATTTTTTTCAAAGCGTCCAAAGGTTTAAGGCAAGGATGCCCTCTCTCGCCCCTCCTTTATGCAATCCAGGCCTCGGTTCTTAGCTATCAGCTGGAAAATTCCAGAATCCAAAACAACCTCCAAGGGCTAAAAATAGCACAAGGCGTGAAAGAAATAAACCATGCACAATTTGCGGATGACACCCTGCTGCTAGGAGGGGCAAGTTTGTTAGTAGCAAAAAGGTTCAAAGAGGAGCTAGATGCATATGCTGCAGTTTCAGGAAGCGAGATAAGTAAAAAAAAAAGTAAGATTTATGGATGGAACATTACACCCAAAGAAATGTTGGGAATTTCCAGAGTATTGGGGATGGAAGGGCACACCAACTGGGAGGCCTTCACCTACCTAGGAATTCCTATCTTCAAGGCTGCTCCAAGGGCCTCATAATGGAACCACTTAATAAACAAGCTAAAAAAGAGAATCTCCTCCTGGGGGGCGAATTGGCTAAATCTAGCAGGGAGGATAGTCTTAAACAAATCCGTCCTGGCCAGTGTACCCATCTATCAGAACTCTTTGCTTCTAGCCCCAAGCTCCACAATCCAAAAAATGTAGGCAATGCAGAGAAGCTTCCTGTGGGAAGGTGGGAAGCAGACAGGCAGGAGACTTCACCTAATAAATTGGGACAAAATATCCAAGCCCCTCTTGGAAGGAGGTCTCAACTTCAAAAAAACTCAAGTGCAGAATCTGGGTTTAGGGGCGAAACTGCTATGGCACATTGTCAGTGGTGATCTTTCCTGGAGCAAGGAAGCTCTGTGGAAAAAATACTTCAGAGGCGCAAGGAAGAGATGCATAGAAAACCCCTATAGAGAGGCTAAGGGGTCCCCAATATTCACCCTCTGCAAAAAGGCCATGGCCCTGTTCACTCCTCACCTTACCTGGGTGCCGAGAAACGGGAAAAAAATCAAAATCTGGTAGGACTCTATTCTAGGTGACCCACCTCTAGAACTGAGACAGGACATGCAGCGCCTAAAAGGATGGATGGATGGGAAAAATCTAAAGACTCTCTTTGACATCTCAACGTGGGGGAATGACAGATGCAAGTCGTGGCAAGGATGGGAAGTGGGCAATCTGCCTCCGGACTTAGAAGATGACTGGTGCGTCCTAAAGCTCACTCTTCAGGGGAAAGCCCCCCTAAAAAAAAGAGAGAAGGATGAGAGAGGATGGGGGAAGAAAGCTCAACCCTACTCCACCTCACTGGGCTATAACACCTTCCTAAGCATCCCCTACGTCCCACCCAACCCGACCCTTTGGAAATCCATTTGGAACTCTAAAACCATTCCCAAAATAGATCTATTTCTCTAGACCCTCAGTCATATCAGCATCCAAACAGGGGAGAACCTCCAAAATAAAGGTTGGGAGGGCCCCTTCAGGTGCCCCCTGTGTCAAGAAGCTGAAGAAACTTCAGATCACCTCCTTCTCAACTGTATTTACTCAAAAGAAGTATGGAGGCTGGAAGTTGGGTTGCAAACTGATCTTCCCCTTCCTCAAGACATTAAGACCCTCCTCCAAAGTTGGAATGCCCTTTATCCTTTCCAAATTTAGAAGCAAAGTTATGCCTCGGGGCTTTCGCGAGAAATCCCAAGTTTTATCCTGTGGGGGCTTTGGTTGGAAAGAAACAACAAAGTTTTCAAGGATAAGAAAAGGAGCGCACCACTAGTGAGTGCAACTGTTCAAGCACTCCTTGGCGAATGGGCCAGTTACCATTGTCATCGTCAATACAGCAGGAAGCTGGAAGAAAAAGAAGAGATTTGGCTGGCCCAGTTTAAAATACAAATGCAAATTGGAAACATAGTCAACACCATAACTCAAGAGAATTGGGAAATAAGGACAGGGAGGAAGGAATTCGCCAATTGGAAGAATGAAAGGAAGGCCTATATCCTGTCCTTCGACGGGGCCTCAAAGGGGAATCCAGGTCAAGCAAGAGGAGGAGGGATGATTGTAAGCCCTAATGCAGAAGTCATGGTGCGATACACCATTGGCTTAGGCATCGCCACCAACAACTATGCAGAAGCAATTGCATAATGGCAAGGTCTGTGCCAAGCCAGAAGGAACAGAATCTGAAATTTGATTATCATAGGAGACTCCCGCATGTTAATTAGTGCCATTATCTATTCTTCAAAAAATCAAAGTGCACAGCTCAATAATTTGTTGGACAGAATCCGCCTCCTCCTTAAAAGGTTCGACTCATACCAGTTGTTTCACGTTCTACGTGAGTTGAATAAGGAAGCGGGCGAGGAGGAAAATAGAGGCGCCCTCTTGGCACCAGGACGCATGAATATAAATGACCAGTTATCCACGGTGGACATAACTTGACCCACATCTTCATCAAGAGAGAGGCTCGTGCAAGTGGCAAAGTGGGGGACAGAACCAATTCGACAGCGCCTAGACCCAACCAATAGAGGGGTGTGTGAAAGGACGAATTGGGCAGAGGACAACCCAAGAAAGATCGGATCTCAAGCAAAGAGGAGACAGTAGGACAATCCGACCATGCCTCTTGGGGAAATCAAAGAAGGGCGAAATGATGAATGCGGGGAGGGAAAGGTTGAATGCAGGGAGGGCAAGGTTAAATTTGTGATGCATCCTCAGCCTGGGAGCAGTTCTATTCTTAGCTGTGCAGAGAACCCGATTGTGAGGAATCAGAGCACGCGAAATAGGGGAGGAGAGATGGCCGCTAGTTCCAGCAGCAACCTCACCATGGAGGAACGACTGAAAATCATGGATGAAACGCTAGAAAGCTTGAAGAAGACGCTACAATACCAATTCGACTTCCTAGAGAACTTAGACTCGGAGGCAGGCAAGCGGTTGGAGCAATTCGAGCAGGATATTTCCACAGTAAAATTTGGATTCACAGAGGAGCTTAGCAAACTGCATCAGGAGCTGAAGAACCCAAAGGACGAATTTGAGGAAAGGATCGGTCAACTGGATAGAAAAATGTCCAAGATGAACATCGAATGGAGGAAGGACCCCAAAGAGTAGTCATCCTCTTGGTCTGCAGTGATTTCCTCCCATCTCAAGCATCTTGACATTTTGTATAGAAGTCAAGGCTTTAAAATAAATCTGTAATATCTAGTGAACCGAACCGCTTCCGGGGGTGATCGCCCAAATTTAGTATTTCTAGTAGTGCAGCTTAGCTTTCTGTAGGCAGCTGCTCAGTGTAGCTCTGCCATTTTGTAACAGAACAGTGGCTAGTCCACATTTAATTCAAATCTCTCTAAACGTTTCTGTAAAAAAAAAAACAATGAAATCCATAGAAATATCCCTCGAAATAGCATGGAGAATTGGAAATCATTGGAGTGTGCCTAGAGCTTTGACTATTTCTCCCTATTTCTCCCTTGTTTTGTTGACAGACATAAAATTTAGCCACAAATATGTGCACGTTCCGTTTCATACCATCCCTAAAAAAAGAACATTTGACCTATTCATAGGTTTGGGTAAACCTTGAATGCCAAGTTGTGTGTGAAGCATGAAGCTTAGAAAGAACCCTTGATTTAAGTTGTGATTGTTTGCTTAAATATAGATGGCCTTTATAGTGAAGCTCTTCATTATGCCAATAGTATCCTAGAGAAGTTGGAGAATGGTGTTGCAATTGTTGGATCAAGTGATAAATTTTGGGTTCTTGCATCCATTCCTAGTGAACAGATTAGAACCAATCTAGTATAATGAAAGAGAGGGAAACGATGGACTCTTCTTCTTCATACTTCCTGAAAAGAGTGTCAACAACAACATTTTCTTTTCCCTTCCTATAAATGATCTCATAATCATATCCAAATATCTTGGTAACCCATTTTTGTTTCTCCAGGGATCAAATTCATTGTTCTAGAAAATACTTGAGGCTCTGGTGATCAGTTTTAATTTGTAAGTGTTTCCCCGATAGATAAGGATGTGGAAGATCCATGACATGCAGGATAGCCAACATTTCCTTTTCATATATTGAGTGGCCCAAATGTCTCTCCAAAAGTTATTTTATAGTGAAGTCCAAATGCATTCCATATTGCATGAGGACTACCCCAATTCCTTTCCCCGAGGCATCACATTCCATGACAAAATCCTTTGTGAATTAGGGAAGTGCCAGGAAAGGATTTGTGCACATAGACTCTTTCAAGGCGTGAAAGGATTAACCAGCTATTGGAGTCCAAGTGAAATAATTATTTTTAAGGAGAGCAGTCATAGGTGTTGCAATTTTTCCATAATTTTGAAAAAACTTAGGATAATATCTTGTTAAACCCAGAAAACCAGGAAATCTCTTAAGAGTTTTAGGGAAAGGCCAATCCTTCATAGCTTCAATTTTCTTATGATCCACCTGTACACCATCCTTGAAAAAAATATGACCCAAGTACTCCACTTATGAGGCTCTAAAGGAACATTTATATTGTTTGAGTAAAAGTTGGTGTTGAGAGAGTAGATGGAGAACTTGATCCACATGGGTGAGATGGGATGGGTAAATTTTACTATAGATGAGAATATCATCAAAGAAAACTAGGAAAAAATGTTAGAGAAAAGGATGAAAGACATGATTCATGAGACTTTGGAAAGTGGAAGGAGCATTTCACAAGCCAAAGCGCATTATTGATAACTCATAGGGACCCTCATGAGTTTGAAATGCAACCTTGGGAATGTCTTCCTCTTTCATACATATCTGGTGGTAGCCAAAATGAAGATACAGTTTAGTGAAGTATTGAGCACTGCTTAATTTATCCAATAGATCATCAATGACAGGAATGGGAAATTTGTGTTTGGTGGTGAGTTTGTTAAGGGCTCAAAAGTATGGAAACATGCACCAAGTGCCTTGTTTCTTGAGTACCATGACCAGAAGAGAATAATAGGGGATGGTACTTGGACGGATAACACCCACATTGAGAAATTCTTGAAATTTTTTCTCAATTTCATTCTTTTGGGAAAAGATGATGATAAGGGTGAACATTGGGAGGAACAATTCATGGGACGAGAGGAATGGAATGATCATGAACAAGAAGGGAAGGGGGAATTTCATAGGGAGTAGAAAAAACAACTTCATTTTTTGAGAGGATAGAGTGGAGTTCAGGATGCACAGAGGGCGTCTCAACTAATTCAATGAAATGGAGTTGGGAAATAATGCCCAAATGACCATTTTGAGGAGATTTTTTATTTGTTGGGAATTAATGATTTCTGGGGGGTAGTTTTGATGCCTTGGAACTTATGTTGTTGGCCTTCCTATTGGAATTGCATGGTTAATTCCTTAAAATCCATGAGAATGGGGCCCAAAGTACATAACCATTCAACATTGAGCACAATTTTGAAACCACCCATGTCAATATAAAACATATGAGATTTCAGTTGGTACTCACTAATTTGTAGGTGCACATTTTCACAATGCCCACCACATTTCATTAAACCTCCATTGGAAATCATGATTTGAAAATTGTTGATGGCATGGATATAACATTTATTTCTTGGGTAATGCATTAGTGAATACAATTATGGGTGTTGCCACTGTCAACAAGAATGATGACTTTGATGTGCTTAATGTAACCAATTGGCTTGAGGGTTTGAGGAGCATAGAAACCAATGAGGGCATGCAGCGAAATCAATGGTTCAACTTATGGTGGGTGAGCAGGCGGAGTAGTATCATCTATTGGCGGTAGCTCTTCCACATGGGAGACTTCAACCTCCTCTTCAACAACATCCTCAAAAATGACCATAAAAAAATTATGTTCCTTACACTTATGCCCTGGAAAATATTTGTCATCACAATTATAGAAAAGACACTTGAGTGGGAATTTAGCCATTTCTTCCCAAGTTAATTTCTAGATATTGAGAGGGGTGGCATGAGGAGTAGGATTGGTAGGTTGAGGGAGAGGAAGAAAATAGGATTTTCATTTCCAGGAAAAAACAATCAGTTGTGCTTCTTTGGCATGTTTAGTAGCTTCCAACCAAGTCTGGGGGCGAGCCATGATGACCTGGGCTCAAATTTCATCCTTTAGGCCTTTGATAAAACATTCCCTGGAGAAGGCATATGTCATTCCTTCTATTCTGAAATCCAAGTGCTCAAAGGAGCTTATAAAGTATTCCATTGTGTCGGATTGTTTCAACTTGGTCAAATGGCCTAAATAGTGGGTGTCGATGTCAAAGTGTTCATAAAGATATGCAACAAACTAGGTCCAAGAAACATACCCTTGGAGGGAATTTTTATGCCATTTCCACCATTGTTAGTGTTCAGGATCCAAATAGAGAACAACATAGCAAAGTTTGTCCAACTCATCAGTAACACCATGCAAAGAAAAATAATGCTCCATTTGGGTGACCCATCCTATGTGATCGGAGCCATCAAATTGATTCACCTCAACTTGGTGAAGATGGGGATCATGATGAAAGGGGTTGGAATGAAAAGAAACAGTATGGTAGGAGTCAACGCCATCTACTTGGGAAGGTTTTTAGGGAAGGGGGGTCCTGGGATATGTTCAACAACATGTGGAAAGAAGCAATGAGAGTGTCAATTTTTCCATTTAATTGGTCAAATTCATCACCAACTTTGGAAATTTGGTCATCAACTCTAAAAACTTTGATATGGACTTGGTCCTTGAAATGGTCAAACTAGGCCTTGTTATATCTAATTTTAGTCTGCGGGTCTTGGGTTTGAGTGTTGGCCATGTGGAAAGTGGGGGTGCCTGGAACAAGGAGTGGGTCTAATGAAAAAAAATGGATAGGTGATATATATCATGGCGATCAAGGTGACAAGAGAAATCCAATGGGATAGGTGTCAAATAAGGGTGTCAAGAAGGGTGGGTGGGACCATAGAAAAAAGGCTTAGAAGTGAGAGTTTCCACGATGATCAGGGAGAAAAGGCGAATCCAATGGGATAGATCGAAAAAAGGGGTGTTGGTAAGGGGGTCAGGCCCACGGAAAAAAAAAAAAAGGCTTAAAAATGATATTTATCACAATGATCAGGGAAAATAGAGGAATACAATGGGATAGGTCTCAAATAAGGGTGTTGGTAGGACAATTACACTTTTTTTTCTATTTTGTAACCCCTGTAGAGTTATACATCAGCCTGAATATTGTAGTGACGAATGGCCCAAATTGCTAATAGGAAAAAATTTGTAGGAATTTTGCAACCAGAATGCACAAAGAAAGGTTGCGCCACAATAGATCTTGTTTGTTCCTTTTCTATTTTGTCTCTTTCCTAAGGATTAGGGTTTACAGGGTTCCTACAGATAAGGGTTTTCCTTGTGCTATAGCTCTTTGATATATGTGCGGGGTTGAATAGTAGTATTTGACCCAATATCTCAGGGCACCAACTAAGAAGGCTCGACCATACCCTTAGTCATACTACCCGATTACCCAGGTACTATAGAATATTTTCCCGAGTGTTTTTCTCAGTGTCACTATAGCAATCAGGTGGTCGAACGAATGATCTAGGGATAGTTTCAGGAGACCTAGGTGACTCCCGATATACCTAACAGTACGTGGGAGTGATGATCATGTACATATTTTGTCTGATGCGGTACTACGTACCAACAGGTGTTACAGAGGTTTCCAACAAGGTGAAAGGTTGGTTTCTAGATAACCCCATGAGACCATCAGTATTTCTTGCATGTAGTCTTCCCTGCCGCATTTTTACCTATTGAATGACATATCTCTATGCTTTAAAGATGTCGATAGTACACATCTCTACCCTGGAAAAAAATTCCCACATTGTCCGCAGAGGAAAGTGCTCTAATACCACTTGTTAGGTACCATATCTATTATATTAAGCAGAAAACAAAAAATATTGTAGAAAATACCAGTTCAACAACACAATGTTGAGATCCACAACCAAAATGATATCTTTATTAATAGAAAGCAATGTTCACTTTCCTCTTTGAGGAGGCAACCTCTAGCAGAGCAATGCTCTATTACATAATTCTCAAGACAAAGCTTTTGCATGCCTCCTACTCTTATTTATACTAATTCTATCTTCTAAAGAACATTATAGAAAAATATCTTTCTAAAAGCATAAGCTTCTATTAGGTCTTCTTACATTGACTTGTTCATGTTTATTAATTAGGCCTTAGGCCTTTATTACATGAAAAATATATTATTCTACCTATGTGAGGGGTTAGGGAGATTAGGTCCCTAGCACACCATACTCACCTATTGATCTAATAAATTTTGATAACAAGAATTGGACCAAGAAAAACATGCAACCATCACCCACAAAATGAAAATTGACTCAACCTCTTAAAGAAACATCTCCTCTTTGCATTCTTTGATTTTTATTTATTTTTAATTACAATACATATAAAGAATGTCACACACAAACCAATAGAAAATAATTGGTATAAGACATAATAATAATAATAATCTATTTTTAAGATCATGGCCAAACCAGACACCAAATTGGTGTATGGGACCCCCTTATTTGTGGGACAAAAGACCCCAAGTACCAAAAAAAAACTAACAAAAAAAGCAACAAGGGAAATGGACCACAAAACCTTAGCATAAAAAAAACTCCAACAACAATGTGTTGTCTTACAATGCCATGACAAGGAAGTGATAGCTAAACCTCCAACCCAACCAATGTTTTACAATGCCATGACAAGGGGGTGATAGCTTAAACCTCCAACCCAACCAAATTTTGATGTTAACGTAATAGTCACATATTACTAACCATTGATATAACTTTTATGATAATTGATATAACTTTTATGATAATTTTTTTTGTTCAATGTCAGTGCGAATCATAATAGCATGTAATGAGTGGAAAAATAGAATTTGTTTATGTGATATCCACATAAAATATTAAAAAGTCAACATAAATAATATGGACTTGTAAATTTCGCTTGAAAATAATGAAGGCGTATCTTTTACTCCATGATGGGATTTGTTGATTGGAAAAAAATGGGCAATTTTCTTAGATTTCATAAAGTTATTATGAGTGAGGACACATGTCCTTGCCTTGGATTCTAAGCATCTTTTCTAACCACTCAATAGTTTGCACTTACATATTATGTTAAGGTCTACGACATTCACATGTCATTTGCCATCACGGTTTGACACGCATGTTTTCTTGCTCATTGTATATAATCTGAATCTACTCGGGACACGACCCGCACTACCTATGAAATTAATTAATTAATTTCATAAAAAAATTATGTACTTTAAAATAATGGGAAGCAAATAGTTAACATATTTAAATTTTATTTTTTTTACTACATTAATATTATCCGATTGATAAATAAATTGTTATTTATTTTATTTTTTATTTAAATTATTAAAAATATATAAATTTATTTTAATTTAAAATTTATAAAATGTTAAAGAATGATGTAAAATAAATTAATCATAATATTAATTTCTTTTAATGCTTTTCGAGCATAGAAACAAAATTTTAAAGAATTACAAGTAATTACTTATTCTCTTAAAGTTTGATAGATCGATAGACCAATTCGGTCTTAGTGGACTTTAATTATCATCATCATCATCATCATCATTAAAAATATATATATATATATATAAATATTATATTTTATTTATAAGTTCACATGATAACCATTAACTAAAAACAACTTATAAAAAACTATCAATAATATTATTATAACACTAGAAAGGATGTTATCGGAGAATGTTATTAGATCAATTAAACCATTTACACTCCAAAACTGGTTTTGGGATTGGTAAAATTGTTAATGTGGATAGTATCTTATAAACCATCTATACCCCACCATTGTTATCCATTAACATTGCAAATTTCCAAATCTATTTATAATTTATCCATTAACATTGCAAACTTCCAAATCTATTTATAATTCTTCATAGTGGGTAAGAGTATTCCACATTGTTATCCATTAACATTGCAAACTTCCAAATCTATTTATAATTCTTCATAGTGGGTAAGAGTATTCCACTTCTGGATAGAATTTTAAGATCCATAATATGTAAATTGTTGGCCATGGTTTTGATCGAGTAAGTAGGTGGAATTTTATTTTTTTAAGATTCAACGTTGATTAAAATATTCTAAATTAATGAGAAAATAGTTTTATGTTCAAAATTTTAACTAATTTAGTAAAAGTATAACAAAAGTATATTTATTTTAATTCTACATCTATTAAAAACTTAAAAGAAAAAAAAAAAGTGAAATACAAATTAAAAGATATTAAATTAATATGAATTTATCGTTAATTATATATATAATAATGTTTTCTTAAATTTTATTTTTTTTATGATAATTTTTTTATATATGTTTTGATTTGTAAAAATGAATGTTGTAAATCTCATTCATATTAGGATGTTATTTTTTTATTTTATTGTTTAAAATATTATATTCATTGACTTATATCATGGTGTCACATCAATGTTAGGTATAGACATTGTACATCTCTCTTTCATGTTAAGTTGTAAAATGGATTTCTATATTATTTAATTTTAATTTATTTTTTTTCTTGAAAAAAAAATCATTTCTTCTTATTTATTAAATAACAATAACAAGATTACATTTTATATAAAATAACAAGATTATATTTTGTATATGATTTCTAACAATATTCTAGAAAAACAAAGCTCCAAGGCCCTCATTCTAAAAGACTATCATGTAAAGCATGTAAGAACTCATCATTAACCTCCATAAATATAACTCTAATCATTACATTCCAATTTTTAAAACTATTAGATCAAAGTAGAAACATAACTATTTTATCAATTAGTGACATAAAAAAACATAACAACCCATTACCTCTATTCCAACCTACAAGTCTCGAATCATAACACTGTAACAAAGAAAACTCTAATTCAAGCAAGTCCATAACCTTTCACATTGAAATTTAGTGCTTCACATCACTACCAATTGGCTACCTAAATGGCCATCCCCTTCTCTAAATTCCTTCATAAACCATACCTTTGAAACATTATTTTGATAACTTATCTATCATTGTATTTAGTTTCCTATATACATGTCTATGTGTGATATTTGTAAATGCCCATTTTAGATTTTTTACATGTTTCAAGATTGGTAACAGGAACTGGTTCTCCATCCTATACTGATTCCTCATCCAATGAACTACCATAGTTGAATCCCAAAATATGTGTAGATATCGAACCCCTTTGTTAGTTGGCAACTTAAAAAAATAATTCAAAACCATTAGTTCAACAAATTTTTGTATGCCACTCCCCAATCCTACTTTAAAGCATATATAATGGGAATCATTCAAATGAAGTATACCTCCAACACCACAAAAGGAATGTGGACCTTGACATGCCCCATCGAAATATCTCCAAGAAATTTCTTATCTGTAGGAGGGTGAGATAGAATTCTAGCTTTCATTATCTTAAGAGAATATTTAAAGATTCCAAAAACTTTCCTTCTTTGTGAAGCACATTGGAATGCTAGCAATATTCTATCTTTGAATATTTCAACATTCCTCAAAAGTCATATGCCCTGGGAAGCCACCAATGGAATTTCTCTAAATTCTTCCAGTTCTTTCTTTTTGAACCAATTATGAATGTAGTCCTCTATTGTATTCCCTTGCTAAGGATCCTTCCAACCAATAACCTTTCTATTTCTACCCGAACCACCCGAGCATATGAACATCTTAAAAAAATATGTTCAATTGTTTCACTACCATGCTCACATAATATGCAATGACTAGGTCCATGTCGATTTATTCTTTGGAGTATTTCCCATGTTAGTATTTTGTTTTCTAGTTCTAGCCACATGTATATCATATCTTTTAGTGAGGCTTTTATCTTCCACAACACCTTCCACCACCATGCTTCCCCCATAATATTATCATCAATAAACATTATTTTTTACCCGATGTGTACTTCCCCAAATCAAATTTCTCAAAACAAACTAGTTTATCCTCCTCTAATCTAGATTGGATAATTGTATTATTTGTCATATATCTTGATGCTTCTAGGGTGGAAAAATTGGAGGAATTAGTTTGCAAAGTTGTTTTGGGAACGGGTCCCAATTTGGAAAATTTAGTTCAGATTTTATCTAAAATATTCTAGAGCCATTTTGAGGCATCAAACAACCTTTTTCGGAGAAAGAACCCACTTTGGAAAAAGATTCCATATTCTACACTCTAAGACTTTGCCAATGGTGTGTCATGCACCTCAATTAGAGTTCATATTCGAATGTTGTGCCTCTTGCAAGTTGACCTACTATGTTGATCGCCATGGTAAGAGAGAATGCCATGTCAGCCCCATTACTCATGCATATGGATCTAGCCACATGAGGACTTTCAAGAAGATTATAGAAGGTCCAAAACCTTATCATAATTGAGGGTTGAGGAAGTCAAAACCCTACCCCTAGATGGCTATCAAGCTATGTTAAATATTGAGCCTCTAGGACGAGAAGGAGTTCCATTCTTTAGAATTGTATTTGCTCCATAGTTAAGTAGAGCACCTATGAGTGGTATTTTGAGAGAATAATAAAGGAGGAGAGATTATGTAGCATCCATATAGGCCACAGTGTCAAAGGAAACTCCACAAAGAGTGTCTCTTTCTTTGTACTTGCATTTGAAGAAAAGAGAGAAGAACGACCTCACTTTCTAGCTGGGTTTTCTCCCATATTGGATTTCCCAGGTTATATCTTGTGTTTATTTGTGGATGGTGTGTGAGTATTTATTTCTATTCTCTGTTTTTTTCATTTCATCTATTTCATACATTTTAAGCAGAAACCCAGTAATTAAAGAATCTAAGATCTAAGGGAAATTAACCTTCACAGTAATGATTTCAATATTTTATTAGATATGTTGTGATGAAATATCCAGTGGAATATTCATGGAAGTTTATATATCATCCTTTGTTAATCTAATATGATTCCTATTCAGTTTTGTTGTACAGACCTTCCATGCTACCTCTTCACTCTTAATTAATGTTATAATATCCCATTGGCTTCCAACCTTGATACCAAGTTTAAGAGGTATTTGCATCACTAGGATATGATAACTTAAATTACATTTACTTTTCAATGTTTATACCTTTCCCTCAATAATCATATAAGAACCTCCACTACCAACCTAGGGACTAGTCCCTATTCATAAGTATCCCCATTGCCTACTTTCTAGACGAACTAGTTTCCCTCCAGTGGAAAATACTACACTATAGCCTTACAAACAGTAGATACATCGTGACTTGATTTGTTATCTTTTCTAATCCATTCCTCAATAGATATAATATTTCAATACTCTTTTGGGTTAGCACCTATCTCAATGAACCCTCTTTAGAAATAATTCTCCATAGGCTTTTGGATACTAAATCCTTACAAAACAAATGAATGTGTTTTATCCCCTAGCTACCAATCTCCTTGGGTTTGGCCATAGTCCACCATTTAACTAAAGGAATTACATCTTCTTTTCTCTTCCTTGTACATGAGAATTTAAAGAATCTCATCCTTATAATTTCCTTCACCCCTTTGGGTATAATCACAATTATGTGGATATACTAGTATAGCCTCCAACACTACCTTTACTAAGGATAGTATTGTACCCAAAGAGAGACATGATTGGCCACACCACAATATTATCCTTTTTCTATATTCTCAGATAACTATCTCTAACAATGCTTCATATAGTCATTATGTTTTAGTAGAAACCCTAAATACTTAAATCCCTCTTCAAAGTCTACATTTTCGATAACGAAAATATGAAGAATACTTCTAATATATTCCTACTCCAATCCATTAAAATTTAGTGAGGATTTATGAGAATTAATTTCCATACTTAAATCAATCTTCATAGCATCCATGGTTAGTAATCTTTGAGTATTTATAGAATGAAGTCCTTATTGTGCCACCATTATTGTTTCATGTATTTGCATCCCATGAAGGAAACCAAATTGTTCGTTAGATATTAACTTTAAAAAATGTGTTTACCTAATAACAATAATTTTTTCTTGTATCTTGTAAATAACATTGCATATTGAAATAGGCTTGAAATCATCAATGAAACTAGGATTGTCATTTTTTGGAATTAACAAAAGGAATGTGGATTTTAAGGAAACCAATATCTTTCATGATCTCTGGGGATATTCCACCACCCTTAATAAAAAATCATCCGTCCAATCATTTAAACTAATGATTAACTCCATTGTCCAACCATCAAGGCTCAAACTCTTATCATTTTGAAGAGAACATAGTTCAATGTTAAATTCCTCCCTTGAAACCTCCTTCACTAGATTGATTTCCCCCCTTTCCTACAATGCTTGGAAAGAAAGAAATTATTTTAACAAACTTCAACAATATTTACCTTTGTTTGTCTTTATATAGGCCTTTGAAATTCTGATAGTAGCGAGGTTCTCTACAGCCTCGTATGGGGGAGATGTTGTCATGTTAGTGTTATGTTAGATAAGGTTACATTAAAAAAATTAAATTCAACTCAATTAAAAGAAAACAATTACACGCATCATTAAATATAACACACACACACACACACACACATATATATATAAACATCTAAAATATTAATTCCTAAATATTAAATATTAGATGATCCCTTTCGATGCTTTATAGATCCATATTTAAGATGCATCTATGTTATATATAGACATTTCATATAAAAAACTCACATATATTTTATGTTCTTAAAGGACCTAACCTTATTTTACCATCCTTTTTTTACAATTCCCAAATGATATTGATGTTTTTCATGCAATTTGCATAATTGTGAAAATATTTTGTATGTTCATCACCATTAGCTAACCATAAGGCCTTTCTCTTTAATCTCCATTGTGTTCCCAATTCCTCTAGTATTTTCCTCTTATATCATTCCAATACTTATAGCCTAATCGTAATCTCATCATAAAATTTCCCTTCAAATTCCTAAGCATATTTATCAGCCATATGAGTCTCCACATCTAAGACTAAACACTACTCTTATTTACTTATCTTAACAAATGCTCAATTAGAAAATACTCATTTAACGTTTTTCAATTTTGTTACAAACTGTAGGATAGTTGAATCCATTAAGGATGAATCATAACTTACCCGTTTGGGATGCATCATAACTTACCCATTTGGCCTTTAATAGGTTTATAAAACCAACCTCCTCCAACAACTTTGGATTAAATTTTTAAAAACTAGAAGGTTTTTTGTCTTCCCTCTCAATTTGAAGAAGTATTGGATGATGATAAAAATAATTTCCAACGGCTACCTTGGTCCTGATTCTTTATGTGTCACTCATTAAAAATTTAAAAACAAGGAATCTGTCCATACTTTCTTCCCTTGATCTCTAATTCCTTCATGTTGGATTCGTCTTAATATGGTCCACATCTATTGACCCTACCTCTTGATATTTATGAAGGAACAAACTTGGAAATAGGTCCTCCCTTGTAGATATCCCCTAAATATTTTCTATATTGGTTGTCAAATTAAGTTTCCCACCCAATATGAGATTATTATATTTAATAAAGTTCTACTCCAACATATCCTCTTAGAAAGGAATGCATCCTCATAATGCCCATACATATTCATTACAAAAAAGCCCTTTCCGAACTCCATTATTTTTTTTCTTCGAATCCTTGATGTGAAGAAAATATAATTAATTACTCTTAACGATTTTCTTCCATCCTATCAACAATCCCCTTGAATTCTCCTTGACATACACTAAAAATCCCCAATATTTTAAATATTTTGATATCTCATTAATACACTTGATCCCCCCATTGTCTCTTGTATCTATAAAACATTTGGTTTATGCACATCAACCAATACTCCAAGATATAGCTTTTTGATGGGGTTTACCTACCACCTTATGTTCAGAGACAAAATAATTATTAAGTAACAATTACTAAGGCTTCCCTTGTTCTAATTCTATTTACGGTTCTTTTTCTCCCCTCCCTAACATCCCATAGGGATTAATTCTTAGATAAGGAAATGAATAATTCCCTTCCGTTTCTTGGTTTTGGACCTTCCTTCACATACTCCCTTCCAAAACTCCCTTTAGTTCCTTCACAATACCCCTCCTTAAACCCCTTTCTTGGTTTAAGGTGATACTTACAAGGATCTAAGATTATAGGAACCTCTTCATTCTTTAGATATAGAAGCCTTGATCCAAGTGGATATCGGTGGCCATTCACCTTTTTCACTCGCTAAAAGCACAATTTTCCATTTTGGTAGTTTTTCTATACTTTTTTGGGTCCTAAATGTTAAGAACCAAATATCAATATAGCATAGAAAAACCTCAGAATAAGTACTCAACGCATTTAAAAAGAGATAATTTTAGATAATAAGCCTCTTCGAGGGGGCAACCTCCTTTTACCCCACATAAATGTTCAACTACAAGATGATTCCAAATGAAAATGTCTCCTTGGTATATATAGGAGACTAGGAGGTATAATTACAAATAATGGAATAAAGCCGACATAAATAAAATAACATTACTAAAGTAATATGCCCCAATTAAGGGGTAATGAGCCAATATTAGGGCTTAGCATGCCCCTCCCCTTGAGACAAGTGTTGTCCGCAATGCTTGAGTAACTCTGGATGCTTCTGTATAAAAGACTCATCTTCCCAAGTGGAATCTTTAGCTGGTAGTTTCCTCCATTTAATGAGATACTCTGAAATGGATCTTTTCCTTAGCTGGCGAATTGTTGTGTCAGTGATGGCTTCAGGATCCAATATGATTTTTCCTTCCTCGTCAAGTTCTGGCAATATAATTTGAACTGGGATCTTGTCGCCTATAACCTTCTTTAAGCATGAAACATGGAAAACTGGGTGTACTGGTGAAGATGCAGGCAACTCCAATTTGTATGCCATAGTACCAATCTTTTGCAACACCTTATAAGGGCCATAGTACTTTGGTGATAATTTATTATCCTTCTTGGCTTACTTGAGGGACATATGTTTGTATGGTTGTAGTCTTAAAACACCCAATCCCCTACTTCAAAACTTATTTCACTATGATATTGATCTGCTTGTTGTTTCATGTGATTATGTTCCATGGTCAGGTTGTCCTTTAAGATTTGGAGAACTTTTTATTGATGCTTGATGTGATCTTCCACTGCTTGAACCTTAGATTTTTCTCTTAGAGAATAAGTGATGGAAGGAGGGTGGTATCCATAGAGTGCCATAAATGGTGTCATTTTTGTTGCAATATGAAAGGAAGTGTTATACCACCATTCTGTCAAGGGTAACCATTTGAACCATTGTGTTTTTTTATCAAAGATAAAGCAACGAAGGTAGCCTTTGAGACATTTGTTCACTATCTCATTTTGTCCATTATATTGAGGATGATAGGATGAGCTATGAGCCAATTGAGTACCCAAACAAGAAAATAATTATGTCCAAAAATGTCTAGTGAAGATGGGATCTCTGTCACTTACAATAATCTTTGGGCTTCCATGTAGCTTTTGAACTGTCTCCATGAATGCGGTGGCAACTGCACTAGATTTGAAGGGATGAGAGAGTGCACAAAACTGTGTGTACTTGGTCAGTCTATCAACAATCACCATGATGACACTATTTCCTTCGGATTTCGGTAACCCTGTGATGAAATCCATGGAAACCTCCTCTGAATGCTTACTTGGGATGGCTAATGGTTGTAAGAGAACTGGGGTCTTAATTGTTTCCACCTTATTTTGTTGGCAAACCAAACATTCTGCCACAAACCTTTGAACATCAGTTTTAAGGCCATCCCAAAAAAAAATCCTTCTTGACTCTATGGTAGGTTTTCAAAAATCTCGAGTGTCCTCCTACTGGAGAGGTGTGCAATTCCAATAATACCTTTTGTTTGAGTTGGGAGTTCTTACATAAATATAAGCGATCTTTGTACCATACTGAATCATTTTTCCATGTAAATGTATCTGATGCACTGGAATCTTGCTGCAACCTTTGAATGAGAGTCCACACTTTTTCGTCATTCTTCCATTCATCTCTTGCTTCTATTATCCAATCGGGTTGGATGATTGAGATAGCACAGAGAAAGGCCTCAACATCTTCATCCTTGAGAGTGCATATGTCACAACATTTTTCTTCCCCTTTTTATAGACTATTTCAAAATCATAACCCAATATCTTGGTTACCCATTTTTGTTGTTCCTCTAAAGATAGTCTTTGTTCCAAGAAGTATTTAAGACTATCATAATCTGTTTTGAACTTGAAGTGCCTACCTATTAGGTAAGGATGTCATTTCCTCAATGCATGTAGTATTGCCATCATTTCCTTTTCATGAATGGGTTTGTGTAAGTCTTTTCCCTTGAGTGATCAACTTTAAAAAAATAGGGGCCTTCCTTCTTGCATTAGGACAGCACCAATTCCATTTCCCAAGGCATCACATTCCACAATAAAGGTTTTTGTGAAGTCTGGAGTGGTCAAGACAGGAGTTTTGCACATCACCTCTTTAAGTTGTTCAAAATATTTAGTTTCCTCTGGAGTCCATGAAAATGCATCCTTCTTAGTTAGTGCCATTAAAGGTGATGCTATTCTTCCATAGTGTCGAACAAACTTACGGTAGTAACCTATCAAACCCAAAAATCCTCTAAGATTCTTCAATGTTTTGGGAATCGGCCGGTCCATCATGGCCTTAATCTTGTTAGAGTCTACCTTGACACCTTCATGAGATACAATATGACCCAAATACTCTACCTCCTTCACTCCAAAGAAACATTTGGATGGTTTGGCATATAGTTGATGCTCCTTTAGTAGTTGTAGCACTTTGTCAACATGTCGCACATGATACTCCCAAGACTTGCTATAGATTAGTATATCATCAAAAAATACTAACACAAATTTTCGAAGGAAGGGCTTGAAAATGGAATTCATCAACCC
>ML785638.1:61826-80883 GCA_009831015.1 Picea engelmannii | reverse complement strand
TTGAAAATGGAATTCATCAACCCTTGGAATGTGGAAGGTGCATTTGTAAGGCCAAAAGGCATGACCAAAAATTCATAATGGCCTTCATGAGTTCGGAATGTTGTTTTGGGGATATCTTCTTCCTTCATTCTAATCTGATGATATCCTGAACGAAGATCCAATTTTGTGAAATAGATTTCTCCATGTAGTTCATCTAACAATTCATCAATGACGAGAATGGGAAACTTATCTTTAATAATGATCTTGTTGATCTCTCTATAATCTGAACACATACGCCATGAGCTATCTTTCTTGAATACCATTACCACTGGTGTAGAGTAAAAAATTTGGGTAGGTCTAATAATGCCAGCCTCTAACATTTATTCAACCATGCGCTCAATTTCACTCTTCTGGGTGTAAGGGTATCTGTATGGCCTGATGTTATGAGGAACACTTCTAGGAATTAGGTGAACTTCATGATCATGATTTTGAGTGGGTGGAAGACCTTTGGGAATATCTTCAAATAATTTGGAATGCTTATCAATGATCCCTTGGCGATCTTGAGGAATAGATGGCTTAGATGTTTGAACATCTAGTGAGAATAGTTGTGCAATAATGCCTTGATGCCCCTTTTTCAATAATTTTGTCATGCCATTAGATCTTATCACCTTACTGGGTTTCCCTGTGATACCTCTTAACTCAATTTATTTTCCTTCCAATGAAAATTTAATGAAAAGTTCTTGAAAATTAAAAGCCAATGTTCCTAATGATTGTAACCATTGGATTCCTAGTACAACATCTGCACCACCCATGGGTATAGAAATCATTGGAATATTCATTACATATTCCCCCATAGTAAGATTGATCTTATTGCATTTTCTTGAGAAATTGATAGTTCCTCCATCTGCAATCATTACTTGAAACTCTGGCACTGGATATACAAAGAAATTGAGATCTTTGGCTAATTTATAGTGAACGAAATTATGAGTACTACTAGAATCAATTAGGACTATTTCCTTTTTCTTTTTGATGTATCCTTCGATCTTGAGGGTTTGAGAAGTGTTAATTCCATCCAATGCATTACACGATATCGTGGGAGTCAACTCTTCAGACGAAATTGCTTCTACGTTTTCATGTTGAGATGGTTCTTGTTCTTCTTCTTCTTCCTCTTCACAATCTATGTAGAATAATTTCTTCTCACCACACTTATGTCCCTTACTATACATGTTGTCACAATTAAAGAATAAACCTTTTTCTTTTCTTTCCTCCAATTGTTGAGGTGTCAACCTTGTAGGTTGAGGTGTTTCGGAAGAAGGAGCATTGTTCTCTCTATAGATGTTAGGATTGGTCCTTCTAGTAGCCATAGCCATATTTTTACTTTCAATGTTTCTTGCCATCTTAAATGCATTCTCCAATGATTTGGGTTCCCAAAGGCAAACCTCATGTTGAATTTTATCCTTTAAAGTTCCTATGAATACATCAATCAAGTGCTCATCTGGAATATCTGTTACCTTTATATTCAATCTTTGGAAGTTATCAATGTGCTCGGTAACTGAACCCTTTTGCTTCAGATTTATCAATTGGATAATGAAGGTATTTCTCCTTGTATCCTCATAGTGTGCTATCATTTCTTCCATGAAAATTGTCCAAGTGACGAGTGATTTGCGAGAAAAAAGCCATCGACACCATACAAATTGATTGGGTTCTAAATATAAAGAAGCAATTTGTACCTTTTGTGTATGTGGCACATTATGTAGATCAAAGAATTGCTCCATCTAAAGTATCCATGTGATTGGGTCCTTGCCCTCAAACTTCCTCATATTGATCTTAGGAACATGGTTGGTCTTCAACCCAAAGTTGGAGTTTCTCCATTCCTAATTCACCTTCCTTGCGTCCTCATCATGAATTTCATGGGATGCATTTTCACTTTCAGGTGTCTTCTCTATTGCAAAATTTTTTAATACTTCCATGATCTCCTATTTTAAACCATCCATATTTGCCTCCAACTTAGCTTCCATCTCTTGTAGTTCATCTTTTGTTACTATCTTCTTTTGTAAATAATTTATGTCCCTACGCATTTATTCACCTTCATCAAGAGTACAAGTAGGATTGTCTAGAGGCTTACTTGGTGTATAAGTTCCCTTTTTGGGTGGCATGTTGGCCAAGTATCACTTTTGAACCTCGATTTTGAGGTGGTTCTGCTAGACAATCTTTCTTCTTTTGTATCTCCCAAGTTTCTACCCTTCTAGGTATGAAACTTTCTTTTATGTAATTTGCTGATATTTCTTCTCTGCAATGCCATAGGTCTGATCAAAATTGGATGTGCCAAGTGGAATTTACGGTAACTTCCCCAACACTTGTTGATTTTTGGCCTTTCCAAGAGATCTCACTTGTATAGCATGCCCCGCACAAAATAATTGACATAAATCCTGAAACTCATACCAGAAATACTAAAAAGTATCCATTATCCAATGAAACCAGTCTCACTCAATTTGGATACTCTAGGAAGAAGTTATGATTGTTTTACCTGGAACACCTCCTGGAGACTAGTCAATAGGACTAGTCAGATACCCTATCTTCCACAGGGTGTATTTGCAAATTTAAGATGACCTAGAAGTTGAAATTTTTACCACAGATACCTTACTAATTTTTGTGAATATCCTTTGGATTTCAGGGTCTGAAACATTACAAAAAATGTTTTATAGAAAAAATTCCGCAATGACTCAGTTTAGAATGATTCCATAACCCTATCTTGCATAGGTTGTATCTCTGAAATTATAAGGCTTCAAGAACTAAAATTTTAACCCAACATACCTTGATCCGTCTACTAAATATCCTCCAAGTCGTTACTTATGAAACATTGTAGAAAAAAAGTTATAGTGAAAATGCCATGGTGTCTCAAATGTAGCAGTGAAACCCCAAGACCTTTAGCTCTGATACCATATGTTAAGAACCAAATATCAATATAGCATAGAAAAACCTCAGAATAAGTACTAAATGCCTTTAAAAATAATAAGCCTCTTCGAGGGCGCAACCTCCTTTTACCCCACATAAATTTTCAAGTACAAGATGATTCCAATTGAAAATGTCTCCTTGGTATATATAGGAGACTAGGAGGTATAATTACAACTAATGGAATAAAGATGACATAAATAAAATAACATTACTAATGTAATATGCCCCAATTAAGGGGTAATGAGCCAATATTAGGGCTTAACACTAAACATTTGGGGACAATATGAGGCATTAAGTAACATTTTTTGGGTGCGGAAACACCTATATGATAGTTGTATTCATGGTATGATCCAACTAGAATGTGTACTTATTGGATAGACCTTTCCAATGGGCTATTGAGCACGCTAAACAGAGATCATATGCAAAAGTTACGACCCCAGGAAGTTGGCATACCAACTAACCCCATCGGGTCCCACAAGCCTTTTGGCATTTCGTCTCCCAGAGTTAGGTTTCTGGATGTTTAGGATTTCCTCATTGATTCTTTAGGATAAAAATTCCTTTTGACCTCATTTTAATGCACTCTAGTGAATGCACATAGCCGTCACATCTCTTCTTAGATATAATCTACCACCTTTCGAGTGAGTTTGTTTAATTCTGCATTTTTATAGTTCAACACATTTCATTTACTAATAGAAGTCAAGTTTCATTGTATCCCTATGTTTTTGTTATAACTCTATATTTAATTTGGTTCCATTTATAAATATGGATCAGCGATATCATAATGGTCTTCACTTTATTTGTTTCTCTGTGCATGTCCCCAATGTGCTCAAGGCATAAGGACTTGGGACTCGGCCTGTTTGATCCTTTGCATGACCATCCTTTCTGACCCTGATGACCTCCCATGGAAGAAGAAAATAGACACAATGGAGCAGAATATCCTATTAAACTATTGCTCGAGGAATCACTCATGTGACAAAGGAACGCGATGATGGATAATTTTTCCCAGGTCCTTTGATGACTACCAATAGTCAATACAACTTCATCAAGTGGACACTTTGGAGGCACCACCCCATTCAAGGTACAAGTTAGTTTTGATATCCCTATATTTGAAGGTTAGATAGATGCAGATTCCCTAGATAAATGGTTGAATCTGCTCAAAGGGTATTTTTTTGTCCATAATTTTTCTGATAGAGAAAAGATCACCTTTGCACTCTTAAGGTTGTCCCCCATGTCAAGAATTGGTACGATAATTACTATGAGAAAAAGGAAAATGAGGAATTTTCACTATCTGTAGTCATACCCATTTAAGGTTATTTTAGTGATACTATTACAGGACAATATTACCCTGTTGGAAGTTGCGATGACCAATATACAAAATGGACCATGTTGTGGAATCAAAGGGACTAAACAGTGCCAGAGTTCCAAAATGTCTTCCATACCTTGCGCACCAAGATAGGTATCAAAGAATCTAAACAACACCTTGTCCTCAAATACTACGACATCCTACATTAATACTTCTAGACTAAAATGGATTTTCTGGACATATCATCACTGGAAACGAATTATCAATATGACATCAAAATCGAGAAGAAATTTAAACAGAAAAAGAGGGAGTTTGGATTTGTGAATTTATCACAGCAGAAGAAGGGAAAAGGCAACCCAAACCCATAGAAAAAAGGACAGATAAAGGATGGACCACCGCAAGACAATCATTCCAAGCCCCCAACAAAGAAGGGTAATGGGAAAATGAAGGACATTGGAAAGTGATGTGAATTCCATAGAATTACCTAGAATAGCATCGATGAATGTCGCTCAAAGAATTCGTTGGTGGTCGAGAAGAAAGCCTCGGAGTCAAATGTGGATTCTGACTCAAAATAAAAACCAGACAAGGGGAAGTAGATCATTGATGCGGAACCCAGTGCCATTTTCACTACCACCAAGGTCCAACCAAGTGAACCCGAAGAACCATAGGAAGGTGAGTTACTTTTCCTCTCCCAGATGTGGGTGAAGGGTTCTCTGTTGCACATCATTGTTGATAACAGAAGTCAAAAGAACCTCATCTCATTATAGTTTGGTAAGCGGTTTGACCTACCAACAACATCATCTCTATATCCCTACACCATCGGGTGTCTCCGTCAGGGGAGAGATCTTCGCATTAGCCAACATTGTTGCCTGCTCTGAAGCATCAAACCATTCAAGGATGAGGTATTGTGTGATATTTCCCCCCTTTAAATTTGTGATTTTATTTTAGGCCAAAATTACTTGTGGAAATGTCATTCTATATATGATTCTAGACCTCACAATGTTATTATTACTTTTGGTAGACAATTGTACAGGATACCATGGGTAGCTCTTCCTACTACCATTTCCTTGATCTCCGCTAAGAAATGTAGGAAGGTCATATCCCAAACTGGGAAATTTGACTTCTTTATGATTTTATCTCAAAGTTAACATAAGGCCATGGCCAAATCCATGGCCTTTGCACAAGGCCTCTACAGGAAGCAAAAGTAGGTGGACAAGGTCATGGAGAAATACAAAGACATATTCTCCTCATCGACTAGGGTACCTCTACACTTTTAGATCAGGAATTCAATTGATATGACCCTTAGCACACCTCTAGCCAATGGTCAATCTATCACTGCTCTCTTATGGAAAATTAGGAAATAAAGCACTAGATCCAAGAGCTTCTCGAAAAGGGGCACATCCAACCAAGATCCTCACCCTTTGAAATCCCAATTGTACTTGTGTAGAATAAATATGGGACCTTGTGACTCAGCATTGATTATAGGTCCCTAAAAAAAATCACAATCAACAACCAATACCTGATTCCCTAAATTAAATACCTTCTTGAACACCTCAATAGAGCCAATTACTTCAATAATATTGACCTGAATTCATACTACCACCAGGTCCCAATAGAACATACTGGTGTATGGAAGGCTTCTTTCATGTCCAAAGAGGGTATTTTTGAATGGTTGGTTATGCCCTTTGGTTTGACGAATGCCCAAACCACTTTCATGATTAGGATGATGGACTATATCTTGTGACCTTTCACCAATTCTTTTTTTGTGGTATATATGGATGATATCCTCATATTCAACAAGATTTGGGTGGAACACTTGCATCATATTCAATAGGTCCTTCACACTCTGCGACAACACAAGATATATGATAACTTGGAAAAATACCCCTTCATCATGAACATGGTCCAATAACTACACTACATTGTTAATGAGCATGTTGTGCACATGGATCTAGCCAAGATCTAGGTCATTCATGACTCGCTATCCCCGAACACACTCACTGAGCTTCGAAATTTCTTGGCACTTGCCGATTTGTATCGCAGGTTTGTGTTGGGATTCTCCCATATCGCATGGGCCCTCATCCAAGTGACCAAGGGTGGTGGTAAATAAAAGTTAGTTTGGGGACAGTTGCAACATAAAGCATTCAATGATATGAAACATCACTTGTCTTAAGACCCGATTCTCTCATTATCCAATCTACAACAATCTTTTGATATTGAGATAGATGCTTCTAATTATGTGGTGGGCGTAGTTCTCACTCAACATAATCATTCAATGGCCTATCATAGTGAGACACTATTAGATGCAGTCCATAAGTACCCCAATTATGAAAATAAATGTATTCCATTGTAATATCTTGTTTCCAGTGGAAGCATTACATTCTTGGGAAGGAGACAGACATCCACACTGATCTCAAGCCTCTTCAGTTCATGCCAACACAAGGAAAATTGCAAAACTATCGCCATCAAAAGTGGTCCACACACTTGCACCAGTTTCATATCAACATCAAATATAATACATGGAGCACCAATCACATCATTGAATACCTCATTCGACCCCCAGTTGCATCATTAACCATGGTGCTCTACTCTTGCATACATGAGGCCTCGTGGCGACCCCAACTCTACAAGAGAAATCCTAACTTTTCTACCACTTACCAGATGCAAGGCCAAGGCACACCCATCATTGAAATTCATCTTCAATATGGATTTTATTCCATTTGATACATCTTTGTGTTCCTTCAAGAAAGAAGGTGAAACTGATTTGGGAAGCTCACTACAGTGGAATGGTAGGACACTTTGGTGTGGAAAAGATAGTGGAAGTGCTGAAAAAGTATTTCTATTGGCTGAAAATTCAACAAGAAGTAAACAAGTACATACAGTATTGCACTTCTCTTTCTATTGCCAAACCATCCATTAAGAAGCAATGCCTGTACACCCCTCTCCCTACTCCCAATAGGACCTGGGAATCCATTTCTTTGGACTACATGTATGGCATTCCTTCAACCAAGCAGGGAAATGACTTTGTTTTTTTGGTGGTTGATAGATTTTATAAGATGGCCATTATGATAGACTACAATAAGTGTATCACAGTGGAGGCCACTACCAAAATCTTCTTCAAATAGGTGTGGGTACATTTTTGGATACCACGGACCATCATCTCAGATTAGGACAAAAGGTTCCTAAACATATTTTTGCAAGCCTTTGGTCACCGTTCAAGAAGCTCACCAAATCCATTTCCTTCCACCCCCAAAATGATGTCCAGACAGAGGTCATCAACAAGATGATAGTGCATATCTTGCACATGTACAACTCCAAGAATCCATGGACATGGGATGAGAGTCTCCCCAATGTTTAACATATATATAACAGATCTCTCCATAGTTGGATCAGACACAACCCCTTTCAGGTGGGGATATGATTTCAAACATTTGGTACCTTGAAACCACATATGCATAATATTCCCATGCTCACTTTAAGGCCGAAAAATCCACCAAGTTTATTGAATGGATTCATCACATCCGCCAGTAAGTCCATGATATTTTGTAGAAATCCAATGCTAAGTACAAGCAATGACATGATCAACACCACATGCCACACACTTTTCAAGTGGGAGATAAGGTTTGGTTGCATTGGCAAAAGAAGAACCTTACACGACCCCATCAAAAGCTTCGTCCACTTAGTTATGGTCCTTAAACCATCACCAATGTTGTGGGTGACAATTATTTGTAGCTAAGTATTCCCCCCTTCCTTGGCTTGCACCCAATGTTCAATGTGGACCTCCTTCGGCCATAATTTCCACCATTATTTGACACATAAGAGATAACATAGTAGTTGAAACTGACATAGATCAACATTGAATGCATGGAATAGGAAATGATTTATTAGATCATGGGCACACAGGTTAAGGGCACTCACCAACAGAGGATTTAGCTTTATCAGGTTGCCAAAGCAGGGTAGATCCTACACCAAGGCAAGTGGATCACACGGGGCCAAGTTCAAAAACAAATTCCCCATCTAATCGATGAAATCAACACAATGGATATCAATGATTCCTAAGGAGGGAGGATTCATCTAGGTGGATATCGGTGGCCACCCACTTATTCCACTAGCTCAAAGCATAGTTTTCCATTTTGGCATTTTTTCTACACTTTTTCGGTTCTTGAACTTCCAAGACCATTTTGAGGACTTAAACTATATTTATGGGCATGATAGTGCCCAAACAATTGTCAATGGCATGGTCTATGCTGACTGGAATGTGTATTTCTCAGCTTGACCTTTCCAACGAGCTATCGAGCACACCAGACAGAGATTGTATGAAAAAATTACAACCCCAGGAACTTGGTATACCAACTAACTCCATCATGGCCCACAAGCATTTTGGCATTTCGTCTCCTGGGGTTAGTTTTTTGGATGTTTCAGGCTTATTCATTGCTTCTTTATGATAAAAAGGCCTTTCAACCTCATTATAATTTGATCTAGTGAATGCACATAGTTGTCACATCTCTTCTTAGAGATAAGCTACCATCATTCAAGCGAGTTTGTTTAATTTATTCATTTTTACAGTTCAACAAGTTTAATTTATTAATAGAAGTCAAGTTTCATTGTATCTCCATGTTTTTGTTATAACTTTGTATTTTGTTTTGTTCCATTTCTAAATCTATATCAATGGTATCAAAGTGGTCTGTTATTTATTTGTTTCTTTGTGTATGCCCCTAACGATGTCAGGGTATAAGAAGTTGGGACTCGAACTATTTGAGCCTTTTTCGAACCATACTCGCCGATACCAATGTCATCCCATGGTAGAATAAAAGAGAGATGATGAAGAAGGATATCCTATTAAATTGTTTCTCAAGGAATCCCTTGCTCGACAAAGGAACAAGATGATGGATAATTTTTCCCAGATCCTTCGATGAATGCCAACAACTGACACATCTTCGTCAAACGACCTCTTTGGAAGTGTCGCCCCCTTCAAGGTACAAGTTAGTTTTTATACCCTTCTATTTGAAGGTCATATATATGCATATGCCCTATATAAATGGTTGAATCTGCTCGAAGAGTATTTTTCTGTCCACGATTTTTCCAATAGAGAGAATATCATCTTTGTGCTCCTTAAGGTTGTCCCCCATGTCAAGGATTGTTGCGATACTTACTGTGAGAAAAAGGCTATAGAGGAATCCACATTGTTTGTATTCATAGTGATATGAAATACTTAGATGCCAAATTATTATTTAAACACATGTTTCAACATCTAACTTGATTCAGAATAATTCTTGATCATAATTGATAGATTTACATTACACATGTGAATCTTTTACTTATCGAAAACTTCATGAAATGATGATAATTTTACAGAATTATGCCAGATGACACAGTGGAAAATAAAAGAACTAATTAATACATATTTGATGACAAAGTTCACCTCTCCTGGGCTACATTTTTGAGTCCTTTTTAGCAGTGAGACTGCTCTTCATTAATCTAAAATGTCAAAAATTACAATGAAAATGGACTTATAAAGACAAATTTGAAGTCACTCTTCTATTGTGTTGCTCAAACCTATAAATAGAGTTTACCCTTGAATTCCTCTCGAAATTATGAGAAAAATGAGTATAAACTCGACCATATTCTAAACTGGCTCAATTTGACCCTCTTTACACGCCAAATGATGTAATATGTCTCTCATACACGACAATATGGAATACGACTTTCATAGACAACATATTATCACAAAAATAAAATCACCATCATGCTCCTCTCGAGAAAATGAGAAAAATGAGTATAAACAAGGCTATGTTTGGACATGGTGCTCTATGGCACACAAATCAAGACAAACCCATTATCCTTTCTCTCCTAAGAATGCATATCAATGCACTATCCATACTCTACACAATATGCATTCTTGTACTCTGTACAATGTGTTTCAGGATTCATGCCCATTAAATAGGCTAGGTCGGCCAAAATTGTACCCTGACCTTGGTGCAAACTTGTCATCAACTTAAATGTATTAAAATCAAAATCTACGTAACAAAGGGCACTTTGGGCACGATGGTTAAAACCTTGGAATGTTATATGGTGGGTCGTAGGGTCAAACCCCATCAACCATGTCATATATTATAGTATTTTGTTTGAAACTATATGTTAATATAATTATAACATTAAAAACCACCCACACAAATATATGGTATAGTCAGGGTCTTAGACCTTGGCCCTTTTCCCACTAGCTAAACCTTCAACCAACTTCAAATACATTATGTTCCATTAGTGGTTAAGTGACACGGTGGTGGTGTAATGGTAAAACATTGGTTTGTGAGGTAAGAGGTCGGGGGTTCGAATCTAGTTGACCCATGAAATTTTTGGTAAACCGAGCCATATAAGGCCAATGGGAGTTTTCCACATGGTAATCTCTCATTGGTCCACCTATGCCATGTATCAAATGCCAATTGATCCACCTGGATTGTACGATTTCCATGTCACCTACCCAGTTGGATGTACAATCTTCCACGTTTTTCCCTATTTTTTTGTCACGTCAGCGTTGTATGGACCTATATGGATGTGCCACATGTCACCCTTCTAGTGGTTCCGCGTGTGACCTCTTCTTTAATTTTTGACATGTTTGACCAAAACTTTGACTAGCCATATCTTTCTCATACGAACTCTGTTTGAGGAAATTCTTGTGTTGTTGGAAATCTCTCGCTGAGCTCTACACAATGAATTCACTTTAGAGAGCATTTGAGACAGTCAAATTTTGAGCATTTATGGATTCTCTTGGAACTCTATGAGTGTTTTAGATCCTCCTAGATCACACCTTCCCACTGAATAACTTTTTGACCTCCAAAAGTATAAATATTTCAACAACTTAGTGATTATAACTCTTACTCACTCTTCCACCTTACTGAAATTCTCTTATTCAGTAACTTGGTGATGATGAAGCTTCTTCACTCTTTCCTTATTGAATATTCTGGAACTAATTTATTATCTTAGAATTGTTCATTTTGGATCTTCCATATTAGACCTTGGATCTTGGATACAGATTTTATTTCTGGATCAATGTACTTTTGTATGCTTCTCTGAAACATGGCTCTAACAACGGATCTTGGTAATATCTCTAACTCTTTTCTCATGGCTACTACCGCTAGCTTAGGCCTAGCTCCTGTTTTTTCTCATTGTTTCCTTCATAACAAAAGAATTCTCATTGATTCTCTCTGTTCTTTAATATCCAAATCTGAATCTTCTACTCAACATTCACTCCATCTCCTTCTCTTTTGAATATAGTATATCTCGTCAATCATAAAAACCAAGTCGAATTTTTATCTATGCCTCGCCCATATTGGAATTCATTGTTCTTGTACTATTAACGTATATGTAGGATTCTCTGAATGAATTCTCTATTCATTTCCTCTCTCTTTCCTTGAAATCAACTCTAAAAATTTTCTCCACAAACATCTGTACTACTTGATTTTCTTTTGCTCAAGGTATACATCTACATGAACATGGCATAACATCTTGAAGATGTTTATAGAATAAAGCATACTCATTTCACCTTCCCTCTTTATAAAGAAGACTATTTATTACCATCTCTAGGAAGACATTGCATAGGTATGATGCTCTTCCCGCTCTCGATTTACATGTTCCAACCAACTACATTCTTTTGTTCCTTCTCCTTTGGTAATTCATAATAAGAATTACATTACATAGACAATTTGATCCATATGTAGTTCATTAGCGGATAATAATACAATAAAATAACAATTGTCTACATTGTTGTCAAAGGAATTTAGAAATCCTTATAATATTCCTCTCACTCTCAAATTATATAAAAAGTGGCTATATAGAAATCCCTACAAGATTCATGTCACTCTTTAAATTCTATAAGGATTGGATAACAAGCCCTCTAATACAACAATAGAAATAAACTTGTATAAGGAATTTACATATGCATACTATTTTTGTATAACTACAAACACACATATTTATAATATTTTTCCAAAGTGAAATATTTTATGATACCTATCCATGGAAAAAGATAGGTGGCTTCTCGATGGACTCATTCTTCCCTTAGTATTAGAAGGAGTCTCACAACTTCTTGTCTCTAGAAATTCCTTTGACACTGATGTTGAATCTAACATTGAATATGATGTTGAATCCAAGAAACCTTTGGATCCAATTATAGGTCTTCCTAGTAAGCTATAGAACCTCTCCATTTGAAGACCAAGCACGAGTAGGTTCCTTTAAATACACAAGTACCTTACCATTCTAGAACAAAACTGCATATCCTTCATCTTTGAAAGGTAAAAGTGAGAGTAGGTTTACTTTCAAATATGGAACATATAGCATATGTTATATTCCAAGAAACCCTCCCAACTTGAACTGGAATCGTACATACCCAAACCCTCTTACTTCTTGTCTGGTGTTAGTTCCATATCCTACATAGAAATATGTGTCGATCTCTAAGAACTTAAGGAATATTGATCTCATTCCTTTCATGTGGTGAGATGAGCCACTACATTCCATGAACCATACATTGATGTCTTCATATGTTACACTATTAAGACCATCCATTAACAAGAATTCTATGTTGAATCTTTTAGCAACACTATCAACTTCACTTGAGGCTTCTACTTGTCTTCTTGTAAGTGACTTTACATATTCCTAGTTCTTCTTCGAACATAAGTTTGGATAAAGTGTCCAAAACTTCTCTATATGATGTCCACTCTTACCACAATAAGATAATAATGTCTTGTTCCCATATTGGAACCACAATCCCTTCTTCTCATTCCCCCTTTTCTTTTGTCTAGGAAAATGACCTTTTTCTTTTAGCTTTCTTCTAGGATGGATTTTCTTGCAAGGATTGTCTTCTCTATCATATCTCCATATTATAGTTACTAGTTCAATAGGAAGGACATGAATACGTAGACCATAATTCATACCAGTCTTACTAGTGGGAAATGTCTTCATTCCCTCTTTAAAATGCACATCTCTTCCCAGAGATGTCTTGCATCTGTTACCTTTCCATGGGATGGAAGGTAAGACTAAATGCTTATGAAGAACCTCTTCATTTGAAGTTCTCCCTACTTAAGTCATCCTTGAGCATTCTCCATCTTGACGGGGAGAAGAAGAATATAATGAATAATCTTTCTCAGTTATACCTTTTGTAGGAGATAGCCTCTCTTGCATTGAAGATTTTTCATTCTCTACTTTCCCAACTCCATGGAATGGTGCCAATATTTGGTCCTCATCCTGCAACTTTCTTTCCAATTCATGAAAAATACCTCTGTGGAATTCTTCATGACATATCAATCGATCTTGAAGATTTTTCTTCTCCTCCTCAAGAGATTATAGTTGCATCCTTAATTTTGAATTCTCCTTCTGAATTTGTCAGTTAATGTCCTTCTGGAGCCTTAAATTCATGAGAGATTTACTCATGTTGTCTTCTACAACAAGAGATATGTGCTAAAGAGTCTTCAAAAACCTTCACCAACTTGAGTCTTGGAACTCATCACGTCAACTTGCAAATATTTGTTAAAAACCATCTCTAATACCAACTTGATCTGAAAATCCTTAGATACCAAATTATTCTTTAAACACGCATTTCAACATCTAACTTTATTCAGAATTTCTATATTGTATTTGACAGATTTGCATAACACAAGTGAATCTTTTTCTTATCCAAAACTTCATGAAATGATGACAATTTTTCAAAATTATGTGAGATGACACATCAGAAAATAAAAGAACTAAATAAGACAACATTTGATGTTGGAGTTCACCTCTCCTAGGCTACATCTCCGAGTCCTTTTTAACAATGAGACTACTATTCATTAATCTCAAATGTCAAAAATTACAATGAAAATGGACTTACAAATACAAATTTGAAGTCACTCTTCTATTATATTGCTCAAACCCAGAAATAGACTTTACCCTTGAAATCCTCTCAAAGTTCTAAGAAAAATGAGTATAAACTACACCATATTCTAAACTGGCTCAATTTGACCCTATTTACATGCCAAAAGATGCACTATGGATCTCATACATGGAAATATTGACTAAGACTTTCATAGACAACATATTAGCACAAAAATAACATCACCATCATGCTCCTCTCAAGAAATGGAGAAAAATGAGTATAAACAAGGATATGTTTGGACATGATGCTTTATGGCATGCAAATCAAGACAAACCCATTATGCTTGCTCTCCTTGGCACACATCTCAATGCATTATTCATACTCTACATGAAAATATATACATTCTCGTACTTTGTACTATGTGTCTCGGGATCCATGCCCATTAAATAGGCTAGCTCAGCCAAAACTGTGGCCCGACCTTAGCACGAACTTGGCATCAAATTAAATGTATTAACATTGGAATCTATGTAACAAAGGGAGCTTTTAATGTGGTGGTTAAAATGTTGGAATTTTATATGGAGGGTCACGGGGTCAAACCCCGTCAATCACACCATATATTATGGTGTTTTGTTTGAAACTATATGGTAATATAGTTATAAAATTAAAAAAAAAAAAAAAAAAAACCTACGCAAATATATGGTATGGTTACATGGGATTCAAATGAACCATGGTTGAGGGCTTAGCCCTCGGCGCTTTTCCTATTAACTAAACCTTCAACCAAATTCAAAGATATTTTGTTCCATTCGTGGTTAAGTGACACAATGGTGGTGTAATGGTAAAGTTTTAGTTTGTGAGGTGAGAGGTTAGGGGTTCAACTCCAGTCAACCCATGAAATTTTTGGTAAAACAAACCATATAAGGCCAATGGGAGTCTTCTATGTGGCATTCTATCCTCTCATTGGTCCACCTGTTCCATGTATCAAATGTGAATTGGTCTACCTGGACTGTACGTTCGTCGTATCACCTGTCCAATTGGATGTACAATATACCACATGTCACCCTATTTTTCTACCATGTCAGTGTTGTATGAACTTGTATGGATGTGCCACATGTCACCTCTTCTTTTACTTTTGACCTGTTTGACAAAAACTTTGACTAGACATATATTTCTCATACAAACTCGTTTTGAGGCGATTCTTACATCATTGGAAATATCTTGTCGAGCTCTATGCAATGAAGTCTTTTTTGAGAGAATTTGATATTATCAAATTTTGATCATTTATGGATCCTCATGGAACTCTATGAACATTATGGATCCTCATGGATCATGTAGCCACTTGGGGTTCTTTCAAGGATGCTATTAAGGAACAATGTTACCCTGTTGGAAGTTATAATGACCAGTATACAAAATGGACCAAGTTGGGTATCAAAGAATCTGAATGACACCTAGTGCTCAAATACCATAGCAGTTTGCATCGATACATATATAAGGAAATGGATTTTCTAGAAATCTCATCACTGGGCACGACTTATCGATATGTCTTCAAAATCAAGCATAAATTTAAATAGAAGAAGCAGGAGTTTGGATCTACAAATTTCTCATAGTAGAAGGAGGGAAAAGTCAACGCCAACTCGTAGAACAAAGGAAATAGAAATGATGGACCACCATAGGATAACCAGTCCAAGCCACCAACAAAGAATGGTGATGGAAAGATGAAGAAATATGCTAGAAAGTGGTGTGAATTCCATAAAACACCTTGACATAACTTCGATGAATGACGCTCAAAGAAGTCATTGGTGGTCGAGCTGAAAGAATTAGAGTCATATGTGGGTCCCAAATTAGAATCATAACCATAAAAGGGGAAGTGGATTATTTATGTGGAAACCAATGCCACCATTGCTACCACCAATGTCCAACCAAGTGAACTCGAAGTATTGGAGGAAGGTGAGTGCCTTTTCCACTTGCATATGTGGGTGAAGGGTTCTCTGCTACTCTTCATTTTCGATAGAGAAAGTCAAAATAACCTCATATCAATAGTTGTCTCTAAGTGTTTGGACCTAGTAACAAAACCACATAGGGTGGCTCTGCTAAGAGAGAGATCTCTACATCTGCCAACAATGTTTCATACCCTATGACAACATGCCCTTCAATGATGAACTATTGTTTGATTTTTCCCCCTTTGAAGTTTGTGATGTTCTTTTAGGCCAACATTAGTTCTGGAAATGTCATGTTGTATATGAGTCTAAATCTCGTAGTTTTATTATTACTTTGGGCAAAAAATTGTGTAGGATACTAGAGGTATCTTCGCTTACCACCATTTCTTTGATATCCGCTAAGAAATGCAGGAAGGTCATCTCCCAAACTAGGAAATTTGTCTTATTTATGATTTTCTCTCAAAGTGAACATAATTTCATTGCCACATCCATGGCCTCCACACAAGGCCTCCACATGCATTAGAAGTGGGTGAAAAAGGTCATGGAGGAACAAAAGGACATATTCTCCTCACCCACTGGGACACCTCTTCATTGTCAGGTTAAACATTCAATCAATCTGACCCCCAACAAACCTCCACCTAATGGGATAGTATATCACCACTCTCATATGGAAAATGAGGAAATCAAGAACCAAATCTAACATATGCATGAAAACGGGCACATCCAACCAAACTCCTCACCCTGTAGAAGCCCAGTTGTACTCATGCAGAAGAAATACGGGCCCTGGCAACTCTTCATTGATTACAGGGCCCTAAAAAAATCACAGTAAAAAATCAGTACCCAATTCCTAGACTTGAAAACATTCTTGGACATCTCAAGGGAGGAATGTACTTCATTAATATTGACCTAAATTTCGGCTACCACCAGGTCCCAATATAAGAGACTTATGAATGGAAGACTGCTTTAAATTCCAAAGATGTTATTTTTGAATGGTTGGTCATGCCCTTTGGTTTGATGAAATCCTCGACCACTTTCATGAGGTTGATGGACAATATCTTGCAGACTCTCATGAATTATTTTTTGGTGGTATATCTAGATGATATCCTCATCCTTAGCAAGATTTGGGTGGAACACTTGCATCATATTCATCGGGTCCTTCACACTCTGCGACAACACAAACTATATGCTAACTTGGAAAAATTCTCCTTTGATATGAACAAGGTCCAATACCTAGGATACATTGTTGATGAACATGGTGTGCATGTGGATCTAGCCAATATCCAAGTCATTCATGACTAGCCATCCCAAACCTCACTAACGGAGCTTCAAAGTTTCTTAGGGATTTACAATTTCTATCGCAGGTTCATGTTGGGATTCTTCGATATTGCATGGGCCCTCAACCAAGTGACCAAGGGTGTGTTAGAATATAGAAGATGGTGTGATCGTTATGGTGTGCTCATTTTAAAATTGACGATACCCTCGTCACCCAACCACAGGCCGTGGCCTCCCTCCGAGCACCTTAACCTTGACCTGAGAATTCCTACGAAAGCAAACCCTAGGCTAGATAGCCAAACAGATAGTAACGCATCAATCCCAAAGGATAGTGCATCACAAAAGGCTGATCAGATGTTCCAAACCCTAGCCAAGAGATATCCAATCCAATACTGAAACTAGCTGCTGCTGCAGCTACACCTACAATCCTCCTCCAAACCTGTGCACCAGACTGCAACTACAGTGCGCACCAACTAGGAAACTCCAATTCTGAGGTGTTGTCAAATGAGAACTGGCGCCCTGTATTTATAGTAATCCTGCCAGTTTGTTGGGGCCGACTTCTCCTTCTGGGTATGTGTATTTTAAATATATTATTATTAATTCTGGCCAAATTCTTCTATTGGAGGCTAATATCCTAATATAAATTATCTTCTTGAGCCGACAAGGCTTCTAGGGTTATTAGCCAATTCATTAGGGTTTCTCTTGCTTCCCAGAGTCTTCTATTCTCGTCAAGTTTACACGTGGGGGTAAATACCTCCTGCAACTACCATAATATTGACACTCCCTCCTAGCTAGAGAGGTATTCACAGGTAATGGACTTCAACACAAAACATACCATTTACCCGGTAGCATCAATATAGTCATCTAGACTATTTCATGACTAGATCATGAGCATCACCATCACCATCAGCTGCATCATCTCTCAAAACCATACTTCATATGAGTAATTATATATGATGTTGGATAAGTCACTCTCACCATAGAGTGATACAAGAGGAGTAAAAGCTTTGAACTGTTTTCTATCTGAAAAATCTATGTTCATCATTCATCTGAATGATCATTGTCTCCAATAAATTGTTGATAGTCTTCAAGGCAATAGAACAAGGATAGAACACACCTGTGTCAATTCATAGTAGTACATAACTTCAATCCAATGGTTAACTACCACATCAAGTAACACACAAGTACTTGATCAACAATGTATGGTTGCGAATGGTGAAACATATTCACCACAGTAGTCCTCATCTACTATCATATAGTCTTCATAACAAGCATCTGAGATCATCCTGCATAGAAACAATGTTATGATAAAAACTGTATCATCTGGGCCAATATTTCACTCACGTCTGTGAGATCTAAAAGAATGTCTCCCACCACAGTAGTCTTCATCTGCATAGAAACAATGTTATGATAAAAACTAAATCATCTGGGCCAATGTTTCACTCATGTCTGTGAGATTTGAAAGAGTGTCTGCCCTCAGTATAGAATATCAACAATAATTATCTGGGCCAATCTTTCACTCACTTATGTGAGATCTGAAAGAATGCCTGCCCTCAATATGGAATATCAACAATGGGCTATTTGCCCCATTCTTCTCAACAAAGGAAGAAGGATTGTTTCTAATTTATGAACCTGGACCATTTCCCACCCCGGGCCATTCTTCTGACACTAAACAAAGTGTAACCTGGAGAGAATGAGTCTGCCCTCGAGAAATGTTTGGACCATTCCTTACCCTGGGCCATTCCTCCGACACTAAACAAAGTGTAACCT
>ML785638.1:41310-53867 GCA_009831015.1 Picea engelmannii | reverse complement strand
CAAAGTATGATGTTATGTTGTCGTCATCATTCATCTTCATGTCACGGAGCTCATTCTTCAGACTCATAATTTGTCCAATGTTTCTAACTGAGAAGAGATTTGTTAGAGCATCGTACATCTTCTTTGATGAGTCAAGATGGGAGATGTAGGGTATCAAGTGGTATTTTATGGAATCCACTATGATACTCATGGAATTGATGTCAACATCTTTGAACTTCTCCATAGCTGCAACGTTTTATGGTTCCTTCTCTTCTCCTTCTTTAAAGTCTGGCTTCATGATGTTTCCTTTCACAATATCCAGCACTTTATTCTTAGCAAGGATGAGTTCAATCCTTGTCTTCCATGCTTTGAATTTAGAGGCTCCATCTATCTTATTCTCAGACTTCATAGAGTTCATCATGGCTTGCTTGACTTGGTCAAACCCTAGATTTGACCAGAAATCCAAACTTCACGTCTTGGCATTCTAAGAGTACTAGGAGATGCATTGGGCTAGGGCGCACTAATATATTCATAGATTAGGTCAATCTCGTCACTTAAGGTGCCTCAACAAGTGGTTTAGGGTTTCTGCAACTGCTTCTGCTAGTAACCCTAGTTGCAGTGCTTTTGGAAGTTTCTCCTGCTAGTAACCCTAGCGGCAGTTCCTCAACGAGATCGATGTTTAGCGGTTATGTTTCTTTCCAGCGTTTTAGGCTAACTAAAGGGGTGTGGGCCCATAACCTGTTAGAATATAGAAGATGGTTTGCTCGTTTTACCATTAATGATACCCTCATCACCCAACCACAGGCCGAAGCCTCCCTCCGAGCACCTTAACCTTGACCTGAGAATTCCTCCGAAAGCAAACCCTAGGCTAGATAGCCAAACAGAGAGTAGTGCATCAATCCCCAAGGATAGCGCATCACAAAAGACTGATCAGATGTTCCAAACCCTAGCCAAGAGATATCCAAGCCAATACTGAAACTAGTTGCTGCTGCACCTGCACTTGCAACCCTCCTCCAAACCTGCACACCAGAATGCAACTGCAGTGCGCACAAACTGGGAAACTGCAATTCTGAGATGCTGTCAAATGAGAATTGGCACCCTATATTTATAGTAATCCTGCTAGTTTACTAGGGCTGACTTCTCCTTCTGGGTATGTGTCTGTTCAGTATATTATTATTAATTATGGCAGACTTCTTCTCTTGGAGGCTAATATCCTAATATAAATTATCTTCTTGAGCTGACAAGGCTTCTAGGGTTATTAGCCAATTCATTAGGGTTTCTCTTGCTTCCCAGAGTCTTCTATTCTTGTCAGTTTCACACGTGGGGGTAAATACCTCCCGCAACTACCATAATATTAACAGGGTGTTGGTAAAGAAAAATTTATGTGGTGACAATTTCAACAAAAATCATTCGATGATATGAAACATCACTTGTGCTAATCCCGATGCTCTCATTACCTGATCTACAACAATATTTTGAGATTGAGATATATTATTCAAATAATGAGGTGGGCGCAGTTCTCACTCAGCATGATCATCTAGTTACCTATCATAGTGAGACACTATCAGATGAAGTCATTAAGTACCCAACTTATGAAAAATAAATTTATTCTATTGTACAAGCTTGTTGCCAATGGAATCATTACATTCTCGGGAAGGAGGCAGTCATCCACACTGATCACAAGCCTCTAGAGTTCATGCAGAAATAAGGAAAATTGGAAAATGACTACCATCAAAAGTGGTCCAAACACTTGCAACAGTTCCATATCAACATCAAATATAGGCCAGGGAGCACTAATCATGTCATTGACTTCCTTAGTCAACCCACAGTTGAAGCATTAACCACAGTGCTCCACTCTTACATACATGAGGCCTCAAGGTGGCCTCATATCTATGAGAGTGATCTTGACTTCACTACCATTTACCAGATGTTAGGCACATGCACACTCATCACTAAATTTCATCTTTAGGATGGACTGTTATTCCATCAGGTCCATCAATTTCCTCCTTCAAGCGAGCATGAAAAACTGATTTTGGAATCTCACTACATTTGGATGGTAGGACAATTTGGTGTGCAAAAGACAGTGGTAGTGTTGCAGAAGTATTTCTAGTGGCTGAAACTTTGACAAGATATCAAAAAGTACATATGAACTTGCATTGTCTGCGTTATTTCCAAACCACCCATTAGGAAGCAAGGACTCTACACCCCTCTCCCTACTCCCAACAAGTCCCATGAATCCATCTCAATGGACTACATGTCTATCCTTCCTTCATCCAAGTAGGGAAATAACTGTGTTTTTGTGTTGGTTGATCGATTTTATAATATGGCCATTTTAATAGCCTGCAAAAAGAGTATCACCATGGAGGCCACTTCCAAGCTCTTTTTCTAATGGGTGTGGGTACATTTTGGGATACCGCAAACTATCATCTCAAATTGGGACAACACGTTCCTTAGCACATTTTGGTCAAGCCTCTAGTCATTGTTGGACACCAATATCACCAAATCCACTACCATTCACCCCCAAACTGATGGCTAGGAAGAGGTTGATCGTGCATATATTTCACATGTACAAATCCAAAAATCCACGCACATGGGATGAGAGTCTCCTCTCTGAGAGTCTCCATAGCTTGACTCACCACAGCCCCTTTCAGGTGGGGTTGGGATTTCAACTATTGGATCCCATTGATGTTGCACTACCCCTTGCGACCACACAGGAAGAATATTCCCATGCTCAATCTGAGGATGATAAAGCCACCAATTTTATTCAATGGATTCAACACATCCACCAATGGGTCCATGATATTTTGTAGAAATCCAATGCTAAGTAAAAACAACGCCATGATCAACACCGGGTGCCACAAAATTTTTAGGTGGGAGACAAGGTTTGTTTGCATTTGCAGAAGAAGAGCCTTATAGGACCCCATCAGAAGCTTCATCCACTTAGTTATGGTCATTACGCCATCACCAAGGATGTCAATGACAATTTTTTTGAGCTAAGTATTCACCCCTTCCTTGGTTTGCACCCTATGTTCAATGTGGACCTCCTTCGGCCATACTTTCCACCATTATTAAACACATCAAAGATAACATAGTAGTTGAAACCAAAATATCTCAACCATGAATACATGGAATACTAAAACATTGATTAGATCATGGACACATAGGTTAAAGGAACTTTCCAATAGAGGATCCAACTTTGTCGGGTTGTCAAACCAGGGTAGCTCCTACACCAAGGAATGTGGCTCACTCCAGGCCAAGTTTAGCAGAAGTTTCCCCATATGATGGGGGCAGTCAATACAATGGAAACAATTTCTTCCTAGGGAGGGAGGATTTACCCAGGTGTATATTGGTGGTAACCCATCTATTCCACTGGATCAAAGCACAATTTTCCATTTTGGCAATTTTTCTACACTTTTTCGAGTCCTAAACTTTTGGGGCCATTTTGAGGCCTGAAACGGTATTTTTTGGGTGCAAAAGTGCTTAGTAAATATCCAAAGGCAAGGTTTGGGCCGATCAGAATGTGTACTTCTTGGATATGCTTTTCCAATGGGATATCGAGCATTCCAAATGAAGATTGAATGCAAAAGTTATGACCGAGGGAAGTTGGCATACCAACTAACCCAATTGGGGCCCACAAGATTTTTGGTATTTCATCTCCTAGGGTTAGGTTTTTGGATGTTTAGGGTCTCCTCATTGCTTATTTATGATAAAAAGTCCTTTTGTCCTCATTGTAATTTTCTCTGGCGAATGCATGTAGCTGTTACATCTCTTCTCAGAGATAAGCTACCACCATTCAAGTGAGTTTGTTTCATTATGCATTTTTACAGTTTATCAGATTTAATTTATTAATAGAAGTCAAGTTTCATTGTATCTATGTGTTTTTTTTATAACTCTATATTTATTTTCTTTCTATTTATAAATCTATATTAGTGGTATCAGAGCGGTTTTCTCTTTATCTATTTCTATGTGCATGTCCCCAATGACGTTAGGGTATAAGGAGATGGGACTCAAACTATTTGGTCCTTTGCTGGACCGTCCTCATCGAACCATATGGACTCCCATGGTAGAATAAAAGAGAGACAATGGAGTTGGAGATCTTATTAAACTTTTTATCAAGGAATCCCTAGCATGACAAAGGAACGCGATGATGGAATATTTATCCCAGATCCTTCAAAAACTACCAACAGCCAACACATCTTCATCAAGTAACCACTTTGGAGGTGCCACCCCCTTCAAGGTACAAGTTAGTTTTTATAACCTTGTATTTGAAGATCAGATAGATGCAGATGCCCTAGATAAATGGTTGAATTTGCTCGAAGAGTATTTTTTTGTCCATAATTTTTTTGATAGACAAAAGAAAACCTTTGCAGTCCTTAAGGATGTCCCCCATGTTCAGGATTGGTGGGATACTTACTGTGAGGAAAAGGCCATGGATAAATATGCATTGTTTACAATCATACCCACTTGTGGTTCTTTCACGGATGTTATTAAGGAACAATATTACCCTATTGGAATATATGATGACCAGTATACAAAATGGACCACGTTGGGGAAATAAAGGGACCAAACATTTCCATATTTCACAAATGTCTTCCTTGTGGTTCTTTCAGGGATTTTATTAAGGAACAATATTACTCTGTTCGAAGATATGATGACCAATATACAAAATGGACCACGTTGGGGCAAGAAAGGGACCAAACAGTGCCATGGTTCACAAATTTCTTCCATACCTTGCGTACTAAGCTAGGTATCAAAGACTTTGAATGACACTTGGTGCTAAAATACCATAATAGTCTGCATCGATACATCTATATGGAAATGAAGTTTCTAGACATCTCATCATTGGGTGAGGCTTATCGATATGCCATCAAAATCGATTAGAAATTTAAATAGAAGAGGTGAGAGTTTGGATCTATGAATTCATCACAGTAGGAGTAGGGAAAAGGTATCCCCAACCCATAGAAAAAAGGATAGAGAAAGGATGGACCACCGTAGGAAAACTAGTCCAAGCCACCAACAAAGAAGGGTAATGGGAAGATGAAGAAAGACAATGGAAAGTGGTGAGAATTACATAAAATTCAAGGGCATAACACTAATGAATGTCACTCAAAGTAGTTGTTGGTGGATGAGTTTAAATCCTAGGAGTCATATGTGGGTTTCAACTCAGAATCTGAACCAAACAAGGGGAAGTGGACCATTGATGAAAAACCTTGTGCCACCACTACTGCCACCGAGGTCTAGACAAGTGAACCCAAATAACCAGAGGAAAGTGAGCACCTTTTCCACTCATAGAAGTGGGTGAAGGGTGATTCGATACTCTTCATTCTCAATAGAAGAATTAAAAAGAACATTATATTAGTAGAGGTCACCAAGAGGTTCGACCTGCTTATAACATCACATCCACAACCTCACACCATTGGGTGTCTCCTCCAAGGGAGAGATCCACATCAACCAATGGTTGCACCTTCCTTACAGCATAAATCCCTTGAAGGATGATGTATTGTATGATATTTCCCCTCTTGAATTTTTTGATGTTATTTTAGGCCAACCTTGAGGAAACGTCATGTTGTATATGAGTCTAGACCTCGCAGTGTTATTATTACTTTGGGAATACAATTGTACAGGATACCAAAGGAAACTCTACCTACTACCATTTCTTTTATATCTGCTAACAAATTTAGGAAGGTCATCTCCCAGACTGGGAAATTTTTCTTCTTTATGATTCTCTCTCAAAGTAAACATAAGGTTGCAGGCACATCCATATCTTCTGCAAAGGGCCTCCACATGGAAAAAGAAGGCAAAAAAGGTTGTGGAGGAATACAAAGACGTATTATCCTCACCCACTGGGGTACCTTTGCATTGTTAGGTCAATAATTCAGTCGATATGACCTCAAACGCACCTCTAACCAATGGACTAGTCTATCACCACTCTCTTAAGGAAAATGAGGAAATCAAGCACTAGTTCCAATAGCTTCTCGAAAAGGTGCACATACAACTAAGCTCCTCTCCCTGCGAAAGCCCAATTGTACTCGTGTCGAAGAAAGATGGGGCCTGGTAAATCTGCATTGATTACACGGCCCTAAAAAAAATCACAGTCAACAACTGGTACCTAATTCCCCTAGTTGATGACCTTCTTGAACAACTCAAGGGATCCAAATACTTCATTAAGATTGACCTAAAGTCTAGCTACCACCAGGTCCAAATAGAATAAATTGATGTATGGAAGACTGCTTTCAATTCCAAAGAGGGTATTTTTTAATGGCTAGTCATGCCTTTTGGTTTGACGAACACCCTATCCACTTTGATGAGGTTGATGGAAGATATATTGCATCCTTTCAGAAATTATTTTTTGGTGGTATATCTAGATGATATCCTCATCTTTCATCTTCAACAAGAGTTGTGGGGAACACTTGCAACATATTTAGCATGTCCTTCATGCTCTGTAACAACATAAGCTATATGCTAACTTGGAAAAATCATCCTTCGGCATGAACAATTTCCAATAACTAGGATACATTGTTGATGAGCATTGTGTGTGTGTGGATCCAACAAATATCTAGGTCATTTGTTATTGTATAACCTCGACCACACTAACTAAGATTTGGATTTTCTTGGGACTTGCCAATTACTAACGTGGGTTCAAGTTGGGATTCTCTCATATCACATGGGCCCTCATCCAAGTGACCAAGGGTGGTGGTAAAGAAAATTTTGTGTGGGGATAGTTGCAACATAAATCATTTGATTATATGAAACATCGTTTGTGCTCAACTCCGATTCTCTCATTACCCGATCTACAACAACCTTTTGAGATTGAGAAAGATGCTTTTGATTGTGCAGTGGGCATAGTTCTCACTCAGCACAGTCATCCAATGTCCTATCATAGCGAGACACTATCAGATGGATTTCGTAAGTACCCCACTTATGAAAAATAAATGTATTTTGTTGTACAAGTCTTCCACCAATGGAATAATTACATTCTCAGGAAGGAGATAGTAATCCACATTGATCACAATCCTCTGCAGTTCATGCAAACAAAAGGCGAATTACAGAATGACCACCATCAAATGTGATCCAAATACTTGCACCAAATTCATGTCAACATCAGATATAATAAAAATATCATCAATTGTGTCGTTTACTGCCTCAGTTGTAGTAATACCCCTAGGTTGATCCCCAGTTATAACTATAGATATGTTTTTATAGGTTGGTGAGCTAGGATATTATGGGCTTGAGTTCCTATGTAACTATTAGGATGAAGATTCTAGAGGATAAAAGGCCAGTGTGCCTATCATTGTAATATGTAATCAATCAGATTATTAATAAAATCACACCACTACTACAGACCAACCGGACAAAAGAGTATGGGTTGCTAAATTCCACTAGAAAGGGAAAGGAGGCTAAGTGTCTAGGAAGAGTGTATAAGCCTAGAGTGCTTAAGCCAAGGGAATATTTTAATAATAATTCCTAAAAGTTTAATTTATTGATACATCTATATTATGTTATCCTAAGTTCCCAAAGAAAGGGAATGAATTACATGTAGGGGAAAAAGTTAGTCCTTATGTGCCAAGTATCACATAAGACCCATACATATATAATTTTTGGATGTAGTGTAATATCCATCATTTCTCAATCATTATTCCATAATTCCATCCTTGGTATTGGAAGGCCATACTATGCAGTCGTACCTAAATTGGGAAAGACTGGGAGCATTTTCTGGGTAGAATTGCACTGAAGAAGAGATTGTTCATGCCTTTGTGTTGTGAAGAAGTGGGTTGTCATGCCTGTGAGCATTCTATCCAGTTGAGAGAAATTTTGGGAATTGATTCCCAAGGTGTTGAGCTGTAGCTACAAGGCTCTGATACTTCATGTCCGACCTGTTGTTGAAGCCCGGTAAGGGAAGTGGGGCAGCCAAAGGATTGTTCAGAAGAGAAGGGGAACACTTCCTTGGGTGGGATAGGCATGTGGGGAATGAGAGACTGTAAGTTGTATGCCATATTTGGAACCATAGTCTCGGTATTTTGGGCTATGATCATACCTTAGCTAGCTTACGATACCTTTTCCCTGGTGGAGTTTTATCCCCAACTCAGGGGTGATCCATTGTTGAGATTTATGAGTAGTGTGATCTATGGCTGGGAGGAATGTGGAAGGTATGCTTGCAATTGGTATTTTTACGACAACATATATCTGTTCATTTAATGAGTATTATTTTGTTGTGTAATGTTAGTAATTTCATTAACTTCATTCTGTTGTGATTATTTTTACATGTTGCTTACTATGTGTAATGTATTTATTTATGTGGTTGAAATTGTATATGTATGCACAGATTATTGTATGTTTTTATTATTTTGCATAACTTTTTTCATATGCATAGCATATCAGTAAATCAAAATGGTATCAAAGGTCAGAATTTTGGAGTGGCATTGCCCAACAAGGAGCTGGGGATTCTACAAAGTGGTATCAAATCTCTAATTTTCAACACTGAGCTTGCATGGGATGATTAACAGAGTGTGGAATCGAAATTTGTATATTATGAAGGAAAACTATTTGACATAATGCCAGAAGGGGATGTCTGCAACTTGTTTGCCGAAACTACAACAATGAAATTGGGAAAAAATTCACAAATAATTCAGGGGATTTATCCAGGGATTAAAATCCCCAAATCTTAGTTATAACCTGAGCCAATTTGGGCCCATAGATGGCCGAATTTTGAAATTGCATAGGCATTCATGGTGCAATTGGTAAAAATCCCCAATTCCGGAAGGGAATTGGAAAGAAACTCGCACCCAGAATGGTTAAACATTTGGGGACATATTATGTTGTTGATAGGGGTGATCTAGTTGTAAGATATCTTATTACATAGTTTCAATGACACTGGAGGAGCAAATTATGAATTGGGGCATAATTGAACATAGGAACCAAATTTTAACAATTAAATTTGTGAAGAAATTCAACGTGAAAAGTTCAAATTTCATGTGTCGAGGTCGATTCGGCGTGCACAATGTCAGAATTGGTTATATTGAGTTTATTGTAGAGATTCAATGGTGACAGTAAACACAATTATGAATTAGGCATTTTGTGGCATTTTTGGAAATTTCAGAAAATAGGAAAATTTGGAAAAATTTTGAATTTTTTTTGTATACTAATGTCAGCATGATGTGGGAGCCACGTGTTAGATGATGTGCAGAGTGGTGATGTGTACTACCATGATGATAGGGATACAGTGGAAATAATAGAATAGGTTTCATGTGAGATGGCACCACAATAGAGGTATTTTCCTACCCGATGAAACCCGAGCCTAGGACACGTGTCACCCCACGTTGATTGCAGAGGATTCTTGGGTGGTTACGTTAACCATAGTTCGAGGGGGCCAAAATTCCTAAATGCACGAAATGTCACCTAGGTATTAACTAGGGTTAAGTTTTTTGTTCCCTCCCCCCCTCAGTTAGCGTTCAACAGGTAAGGGGGCTTGTAATGTGACAAGGACCATCGATCGCTCATGACACCCTCCACACCATGACCATTAGATCAATGCGACATGCAAATTCATGTGCCAAGGTTAATGGGTGAAGGATATGACCACCCATCCCAATGACCAATGATATGGTGCCACATCGGAAACCAAGTACTGGTGGGATCAAAATATACAATTTGCACCGGTGAAAGAGAAAGAGATAAAGGAAAAGGAAGAATAAGGTAGAGGGAAACAAGGCAAAACTAGTGGCCAGGGAGTTGACATGGCACCATATTGAGATTCTAGGTGGAATTGGACGCCACTTCAACATCATAGTCAGCATAAGGTGTATAAAATTATTTGAAATTAATAAAAAAGTATTGGAAAATTTCGGTGTTTTCCAGGTCATGTTTTTGCAAGGAATTTTTGAGGCCCTAAACAGTGTTTTTAGCTACTTGAAAACCAAGAGAAAAAAGTGTAATAAGGTACACTCTATCTCTACAAATCAAATGAAATAGATCTAAGAGAAATTTCTAGTGATGTAAAGTACCATTCATCAAATGGACCTAGTATGAAGAAGTTAAAGGCCAAAGAGTGCAGGGTAAATTTAAGACCCAGTTAACTTATGAGGGCCATAAATTCCTGCTCCCGAATTGGATTGAGGAACAGGAGTAGTCCATGGAAATATATTGAGCCATAGAAAACAAACATGGATATAAATTAAAAATTATTTTCACATGAAAATGTATAGGAAGGTGTATAAGGAACCTGTAAATTTCAAGACCAAAAATATTAATTGGCCTGAAACTTCAGCAGGTTGTATCTATCATCCTAGAGCTCAAATGAGGATGAAAATTTGTTAGAAAGTCCATCATATGGTAATGAAGGAACCCAATTGAGATCCTATCAAATTTACAAAGGAGAGGGTGCAACGATTCATAAACACAATTAAAAATTGCACCTGGTTGAAGGATTTTTTTGAGTAATAATCAAATGACTATAACTTCCTGCTCATAACTCAGAATTGAGAAAGAAATAAATCATTGGAAAGGTATTGGAAATAGGATTCCATGTATTCACCTATAATTGAGAATTTATTAGCATGGATAATAGGAAGTGAGAAATAATATTTTGGTGACCAAAAAGGGGCAAGTTTTGCATATGTTACCAAAATTGTCAATTATGGTTTGGGATAACAAATGTTGTTGTATGCATATGTTTGTGGATTAAATAGAGAAATGATCAATAATATATGCATATAGGAGGAAGCAGAGAAGATACATTTCTCTAGCATGAGCATTGATTGCTTGAGGAAGCTACCAGCTAAAGAAATCTAGACTTGGTGTGAAATGTGGAAGAATTACAATGTAACTCTAATCTAGAAAAGAAATTACAACTGAAAAATATGCATACCAATTGTAGGTTTTAAGTAAGAAATATTGTCTACAAATGGAGATGCAAAGCATAGGTTCGTTAAAGGTGGGTTAGAAAGTGGGTAAAAAGGATTTGAAATTTGGTTAAATATGAGCAAAGAAACTCAAGGAAAGAGTGATATGTCAAACATGCATCACTAGATGATCAAGAAACATAAAGGAAGAATGTTGAGATATGAATATAGGTACAACCATGAAGGCTTGGGATTCCACTACAACCAATCCACTCATGATAATCAGAGTAATCAATGGAATCAAGGCATAAGTGTAAAATATTTACTGGATTAAATAGTGAAGATCCATTCACTATAAAGAGTGTCAATATAAATATAAAGTAGTACATTGTGAGAAGAATTGATATAAAAATATTTATATGCCAAGATGCCAGTCTTCTGATAAAGAAAGACAAAGGGTAAACTTGGAGATAAAGGAAACATTTCCAAGGACCAACCATACAGTTTTGGGGGTAGTACCTCCATATTCTTGTCAGAGTAGTGCAGTGGAAGCGTGGTATAAATGTTAGAACTTAAAGGGTTAATAAATGAAGGTGCATGTAAGCTAAAGAGTGCCAACACATGCATAAAGTGATACCTTATGTGCAGAGTGATGCTAGAAGTATGAAACCATACTTATGTGGAAGGAATTACATAAATTTAAGCGCATTCCATAATTGGGTTGAGTCCATGAGTAGATAGAGATAGGAGAAGAAGGTACCACTAGGTGGATGCCTAATTATTTGAGGTCTATGGAAGCACATAAGGAACTGTGACAACATTAAAAACAAGATTGTCGATGCATTTCAAAAGTGTTGAAGATATTTCCAAAGTATTATGGAGATATCAAGTCAAGAAGAACTTAAGCATGGAGATGATTGTCTGAAGGGAAATCAATAAGAAAACATAAGGAAGAAAATGGTCCTATGTTGACTTGTTATGCAGAAGAGAGGGTGCCTAAAAGAGCCCATCTCAAGTGGAAAAGAGTTGTTGGTGATATTCCAATAGATTGAAAGTATCACCGGAATTTATGATGGCAAGTAAAAGGAATGTTAACTACTTCTAGTTAATATCTAGGAAGTTGAAAAAGGGAAATTTGTGTAACATTATGGTATGTTGGAAATTGACTATGAAAGTTAAGTTGAGGCTAGGTATCAAGAAAAGAGAAGGGAATGGTGCAAGAAAACACAAGTGCTAAAGTATTCAGTCAAGGAAGGGTTGAAGTAGTTTAGTCCCAAAAAGTAAATGGATGTTGAAGATCCAAAGTCTATAAGAATACATGATTAGAAATATAATTTAGTCATGTATTTTTTGGGACAGATGCATCCAAGAAATAGAGTAAGGCTGAACATTAATATCGACATAGTATATGGCTGGAAATGTAAAAGTGGCCAAGAGTGGTTGGGATGAAAATGTGCTTAGGACATAAACAATTAGGTGCAGTGATTACAATGACAGCACAAAAGGGATGCAAGAATTCATGGAAATTTAGGATATTGAGGAACAATGAAGAGAATTGTTAATGATGGCAGAAGTTGTTACAATTGTTGTAGCAACAAATCTGATATGGCATCTTGGACATCCATACATAGCACCGAAAGTTAGATTACATATGCAATTATAATCATGTTAAAGATGCATCCTTAGTGTATACAGATATGCATTAATGCATGTAGATTGTTTAATATATATATATATATA
>ML785638.1:0-38136 GCA_009831015.1 Picea engelmannii | reverse complement strand
TATCAATGGCCATCAACCTATTCCACTGGCTCAAAGAACATTTTTCCATTTTCGCAATTTTTATATACTTTTTCAGGTCTTCAACTTTTAGGGCCATCTTGAGGCCTTAAACAAAGTTTTATGGGTGCACTAGCATCAAGAAAACAACCAAATGTATGTCATGGGATGAACAGAATGTGTACTTCTCAATTATTTCTTTCTAACATGATATTGAGCACACCAAATGGATATTGTATGCAAAAATTATGACTCTGGGAAGTTGGAATACCAACTAACCCCATCAGGTCCTACAATCCTTTTGGAATTTCATCTCCTAGGGTTATGTTTTTAGATGTTTATTGTTTCCACATTTCTTCTTTATCATAAAAAGGCCTTTAATCCTCATTGTAATTCGCTTTGGTGAATGCACATAACTATCACATATCTTCTTAAAGATAAGCTACCACCATTCTAGCGAGTTTGTTTCATTATTCATTTTTTACAGTTCAACACATTTCATTTATTAATATAAGTCAAGTTTCACTCTATCTTTTTGTTTTTATTATAAATTTGTATTTCATTTCGTTCCATTTATAAATATGGATCAGTGGTATGGGGGGATAAACTCCACTAAAGAGGGAAAGGAGGCTAAGAGTCTAGGGAGAGGAGCTAAGCCTAGAGGGATTAAGCCAAGGAAATATTTTAATAATAATTCCTAAAATTTTAATTTATGGATACATATACATTATGTTATTCTAATTTCTCAAAGAAAGGGAACGAATTACATGTAGGGGGAAAATTTATTCTTTATGTGTCAGGTGTCACATAAGACCCATGCATATATAATTTGTGGATTTAATGTAATATCCATCATTCCTTCATCATTATTCCACCATTCCATCCTTAGTACTGGAAAGCCATAATATGCAGTCGTACCTAGATTGGGAAAACCTGGGAGCATTTTTTGGGTATAATTGGACTAAAGAATCGGTTTGTCGGGCCCATGTATTGTGAAGAAGTGAGTTTTCAAGCCCATGAGAATTCTCTCTAGGCAAGAGAAATGTTGTGAATTGATTCCCAAGGTGTCAAGATGAAACTACAAGGATCTGAGACTTCCTTTATCGTCTATTACTAAAGCCCTAGAAGAGAAGTGGGGCAGCTGAAGAACTGTTGAGTAGAGAAGGGGCACACTTCCTGGAGTGGGATAAGCATGTGGGGAATGAGAGACTGTAGGTTTTCTTCCATAGTTGGCACCTTAGTATGGGTATTTTGGGTGTTAGACTGACGTTAGCCTGGATTAGGATACCTTTTCCCTTATGGAGTTTTATCCTCAGCTCGGGGGTGACCCACTGCTGAGAGTTATGAGTAGTGTGGACTATGGCTGGGAGGAACGTGGAAGGTATGCATGTAGTAGGAATTTTTACAACAACATATGTGTGTTCATTTAAAGAGTATTATTATGTTGTGTAATGTATGTAATTTTGTTAACTTCATTATGTTGTAATTATTTTTACATTTTTCTTATTGTGCGTAATGTATTTATTTATCTGGTTGAAATATTATATGTGTGGATGGATTATTGTATGTTGTTATTATTCTACACAACTCTATTTGTATGCAAAGCATATCAATAAATCGAAATGGTATCAAAGATTATAATTTTGGAGTAGGATTTCCCAACATGAAGTTGGGGATGATACATCAGTCCACCTCTAGTTGTAGCATTAACCACGATGCTCCACACATGTGGACATGAGGCCTTGGGGTGGCCCCAAATCTATGAGAGTGATCCTTACTTTATTAACACTTAAGATATGATAGGCACAAGCACACACGTCACTAAATTTCATCTTTAGGATGGATTGTTATTCCATTTGGGCCATCTTTGTGTTCCTTTAAGCAAGTGGGAAAAGATGATTTGAAAAGCTCACTACAATTGGATGGAATGGCATTTTGGTGTGGAAAATACAATCACATTGTTGCAAAGTATTTTTATTGGAAAAAACTTTGACATGAAGTCGGAAAATAGATCTGGTCTTGCACTCCCTATGTTATTTCCAAACCAGCCATCAAGAAGAAAGGCCTATACACCCCTCTCCCTACTCTCGACGGACCCTGGGAATTCTTGATGGACTACATGTCTGGCATTCCTTCAACCAAGCAGAGAAATGTATATGTTTTTTTTGTGGTTGATCAATTTTCTATGATAGTTGTTATGAGATCCTACAAGAGGAGTATCACAACAGAGGCCACTGCCAATATCTTCTTCGAACATGTGTAGTTTCATTTTCGAATACCACATACCATGATCTCATATCAGGATAGAAAGTTCCTAAGAACATTTTGTTTGATCCTCTAGTCACTATTAGACACCGAGCTCAACAAATCCACTTCCTTCCACCCCTAAAATCATGGCCAAACAAAGGTTTTCAACAAGATAATCGTACATATCTTATGCATGTACAACTCCAAGAATACACACACATGGGATGAGAGTCTCCCCTATCTTCATCATACTATAACAAATATATTGATAGCTCGACAAGACACATCCCCTTTTAGCAGGGGTTGAGATTTCAACCATTCGGTCCCATTGATATCGCACTACCCCTTACGACCACACAGGAAGAATGTTCCTCTTCTCATTCTAAGAGCGAAAGATCCACTGAGTTTATTGAATGGATTCAACACATCTACCAAAAGGTCCATGATATTTTGTAGAAATCTAATGCTAAGTAAAATCACTACCATTATCAACACCAGGTGCCACACAATTTTCAGGTGTGAGGAAGGTTTGGTTGAATTTGCAGAAGGAGCACCTTACATGACCCTATCAAAAGCTTCATCCACTTAGTTATGGTACTTACACCATCACCAAGGTCATGGGTGGAAAATATTTTAAGCTAAGTATTCCCCCCTGTTGATGAGTCTCAAATCCCTAGTTTAACAGTAGGAACCAAACCCGCCACAGAGGCCCAATTAGACTCTACAATGCTTGGAATGGAATGGTTCTCCAGATCTTTCGATCCGGCCAATTAATTGATGGGCTTTAATGTTTCCTTCTAAAGGCTCTTCCTTCTGTTTAGACTATCTCTTTTGCATTTTCTCTTGGACAGGGCCGATGTGAGGTGTAAGCCAGTATAAACTAACTTGGCATCAAAATAGAATTAATTTCTAACTATTGGGGAAGAGGCTGAGCTTGCGATAACCCGCTACTCAAACATGCAGATGGCAATTTTATACCACAGTCCTAGTACTAATACGTTAACCATGTGAGCATCCAATTATTGTATGAGATTACTAATTATCAAAAAGAAAACACATATGCAATAAGATAATGGTAAGAAAAATAATTCATCTACCATAATCATTCATCACATAATCACACAACGATTCATCATCTTCATCGTTAAAGAAAAGAACAACAAATCATTGCACCAGATAACTTGAAAATAAATTAGACAACTCTTACTTGTTACATCTATTCATGAAACGAGATAGGAAATAGTTCTTCTTTGCATCCATTCACACATGCATTTGATGAAAATAACTTTGTCTTTGGTCCAGAAGGACTTCTCAATTAATAGAACCTTAAAAATAATTCTTAACAACCAAAAATAAAGAATTCTTGCAACAACCATCAACCTCTAACTAATTGGTCATTGCCTTCATTTATAATGTAAAGTTTAACTGAAATTAATGGCTAAGTGTAGTTTAATAAAAACAAAATTCACCATGTGGCGTCCTATACTAATAGTTTCTTTAACAGTCAACCTGAGATATCTCTTGAAAAGGGAGATTTCTCTCTTACTCAGACCAACTGATAAACAGATCTTCACAAGTTTGGGCCCATGGAAATTGGTGTTGTTCCATCGGAGCCGCATGTATTCCTCTGATGTCCATCACATGCGTCTGGTACTTCACTAGACTGGAGTTTAACTGTTGAAGCATGGTTTAAGCTCTGATTGGATGTTCTGCAAATCGTCATACTTGCCCTGGCCTCACGTCGGTCATCTTTGCGAGCTCTTCGGTCCATAGCGAACCCTGTTTGGGATATGACTCAACCACGTCGCTTAGGTCTAGGAATTTGACCGGGGTTCCAAACTCAGGGAGTATGACATCCTTCATTACTTTATTAATTTTGTCCCGATGCTTTTTTCATTTGATCCACTTCTCTTGGATTTCTCGTTGTGGGTCCCGAGACATCTTAGCCCAGTACTCGGCTGTTCACTTCATGCAATTAAGACTACTTTTGCCTATCGTCTGAATGCCATGTTCTTCTTTATCTTGGCCCCGTTGGACTACACCAATGTACTCGAGTCTTTCTACTTCTTGTTACGCCCTTTCCTACCATCATTCCATATCCTTGCATGTCGCGAGTGCCATGAGAGTGTCCTCTTGGAACTCAACTATTTTCACAGTTAAAAGGTATCTTTCTTTCTTGAACTCGTTGTAAACTTCTTCTAACTCACCTTTCAAGTACTCAACAGCCTGTGTGGTGCCTTTATAGTATTCATCCAGATGGCGCAAGTGTTATAACTCTTTTAGGGTGGCGGCTAGCTCCTTTTCATATTGTTTGTCCCTGTCCAGGGTGGCCTCTGAGAGTGTCTTCCCCAGGCCGATAAGTTCAGTCATCCGGGCATCTGCTGTGTTTATCAAGTTCTCCTATGTAGTAACGAATATGGATTTATCCAATGTGATATTTATTTTCTTTGTGGTCCTTTGAACGATGTCCTTTCTCTTTCGATCGTATGAGATCACATAGATATCTACTGCCTCATCTACCGGCTCAGGTATCTGTTGATCGCCCCATGTGAGTATGTTTCCCAGGCTACCAATGGTGTATACTTGTTCAAGATCGAGCTCCTAAACTTCCTCGTTGTGCCTCAAAGACCCGAACTCTACCTGTCTCTCATCGGGGGTTTGAGTATTGATTGGAATAGCGACGTCGGGCATAGACTTGTTACTTACTTGCTCGTTGGCCACGGAACCGTTGATTTCCTTTTGTGGGGATTCTTTTTGTGTCTCATCCAATTCGGTCTTGTCCTTGAGATCTGCTTCAGTCTCCAATGTGTCAGGTTCCTTTGTTTGGAGTCCACTTTCAGCTTCTGTTTCCTTTTGTGGGACCTCCTTTGTTTTCACTTTAGGCTCAGGAGAAGAAGTCTTCTCAGGTCCTTTTTCCACTTGGATATGCACAGGGTTGTTGTGAGATGACTATGGGATTTCATCATCACTATATATAGTTATAATATTTCTCAAAGGATTAGGCGTGCATATTTATATTGACACCCAGCCTGTCTATGGTTGAGTTGTCTCGCCTACCGGTGAATTGACCGACGATGTTGTAGATTCAGGGTCATTTGACTCGTTGGTGTTACCAAGGCTTGTAAAATCTGGGTCGCTTGGTTCTGTTGGGATTCCTTCTGGGCTATCGTTTGGAACCCTAGGTGTTATGATGAGGTCTGGATTATCCTACATCCGCTTCATTAGCAATTGAGCATGCTTCCACATAAGTCCCCCCATTCCATGTACAACTTGAACCTCAGGGGAATCCCTGATTTTTACTGGGGATTCCTAATAAACTTATGCCACTTCGATGGCTTCTTGGGGATCTCCCACCACTTCACCTGGTTCAAATGTTACCCTTCCTTCTTGGGTCCTGAGAATTTCTTGAGCCTTTTTCTCCAAAGATGTCGCTTGCTCCTCCCAACTCATGGCCTTGAATCTGGTTGTTTTAGGATCAACCATCCTTGACGCCACCTCATTCCAGTCTTGGGCATTTTCGATGAAAATTTCATCTTCAAACCGGTCATGGGCATAAGGCTAATAGAATGATACCTGTAATGCATGTTTTAGGACAAGACCCTTGGGATCGTGCTTGCAAAAAAGGCCATTCTGGAATCAAAATTCCAATTGACTTAGCCCTTCTTGCTTAGCGTGCATGGTGTCCTTGATCATGTAGAAACCAATATGAAACCCATAAGGTATGAAGGCCCACTTCTTGTCTTTTACTAAAGTTGTGTTATAGCCTTGCAGAATGGTTTGATAACAAATTTCCCCTAACACTAGTCAATCAGGGACATATATGGGTAACATATGGGGTGCCCCTGTGGTGCCAAAAACCCTGATGTAGGTCTCGTGCTCATCTAGATATTAGTGACCTACTTTCGATACAACGTTTTTTGCTTCATCCGACAGCCTTGGGCACTCTTTGTTGAACAACAAGGAATAGATGTGTGCAATAAAATGGTCATGGATAAGAGAAAAGGATTTCCTATACCTTTTTTCCCATAATATGTTGAAGTATACATGTACTGGGAGCTCGGAGGAGTGCCAGTTTAATTTCATTCCAAAAACAATGTTTCTGGTGGAGATGACGTCCAACAGATATGAGGCCATGTAGAAGGAAAGGGTTTCTCCCTATTTCGGTGTCTGGGCTTGTCGTATGCAAGTGCTCATTTTTTTGGAGATGATATCACCCCAATTGAAGCTCATGCCCAAAATGGCTACCGTATAAGCTAGGGGCATACAAGACTCTGAAAACTAGGAGCAACCTTTCTCCCCATGCAATCTGTAGAGGAGAGCCATCAAGTATATATATGTCTCCCTCGAGTTAGCCATTGGGTACCATCCGGAGATCCGATTGGTGAAATTTTTATGTTCTCTCCACCAAGATGCCTTAATATTGCTGGTGTCGTGCTTTTGTTAGAAACTCAAAACAAATTCAGTGCTTAAATGTTCCTCTGGTTTTTTGAGTTTGTAGTAACTCTAAACTTCTACTGGGAGGAAAACCTCGATGCAGCCGCCATTTTTCGTCATTAATTAAACACCTTTGTGCATCAGTGCGATCAATAAGCCATTTCAAGAGTTCAATGTAGGGAAATAACAGAGTCGTGCTTGACACCATGTGCAAATAGGCCTTGCGGATATTTGGGAGAACTTCATCATTGAGTCTTCTCATATCAGGATCGTTGTGCGGGGTATACTCGAGGGGTTCTCCCTTCTTGATTTTCTTAAACAATTCTTCCCAACGAGGGAATATTGTTTTGGCCCCAATGTTCGCCTCTGTGTCTCCAAAGGTCAGGGGATGAATGAAGGCCTTCTTGGTGGCTGCCTTAATGACAGGCATTGGTTTTGGATCGAATTCCAATTGCCTCACAACTACTGGGGAGGAACCTTCTCCTGCCTCTGGTTCTTGTATCTTTGGTGCTCTTGGGGATTTCCCGATGGTGGGCTTCTTTGGAGGCATCGTTCCTGCAACTGAAAATGGTCCTTTAAACATGTGTGTAGAGTAGTGTTGGGTGGAAACATATGAAATGAAGCATAAAACACCATAAGTCGATACGTACCTATAATGCTTACTAAATTTTTTGTTTAATACTCACTGAACCTTGGAATCCTTCTCCGGATTGCTAGTATTGCTCCTCTGTGTGCTCTGAACTCCTTGTCACGCATAATAGGTTCATACACAATGAATCAAAAGAATATAATGGGAGAGATCATATTAGTCGTATCAATCAGTTAATATGAGTAATGAATGCAATTCAAAACAAACTACCGTTAGATCTCTGCAAATAAATTATAATTTGGTTGACGGTGGAGGCATGGAGGGAGATGCATTGTATCGATAGGCTTAAACGATCCCTTTTGATTTGTGCATGAATTAGAAACTAATGCATGATCCATGAATTAATTAACATTTTAAATGTGTCGTACCTAACATATCCTAGGGATAAAATGTCTCATCACGTCATGTCTCCCGGGTGGATAGACTGAGAATCGGTGATATCCTTGTGTATTTTTCTCTTGGTGTCCTCCTAAGACAATCTCTGGTTCCGAAAGGTATCAGGGATCAATGATCAGGGATAGTTCGAGTGAATTGTTTCTTTGTGGGTTATCACCTTCATAAATCACCGACGCCGAAAAAATTTCAGGAGTCAGTGATCGGTGATACCACTCTTTTACTTGTGCGACACTTACTCTTCTCATTTTTCTGTCGATGTCGAATGGATCAGTCTTCGGTGATATCTTTAGTGAATCTTATTTGTGAAGACGAGAGACCTCCTTTTTCCGATGCCATTGAAATTCGTCTCTTGGATGTTTTGGCTTTCTCAAGCGATTTTTGCCACTTTTACTCTTTCCCGATGTCGAATTTCCGAAGCGCGTTGGGGAAAACTTTAGACTATCAATTCCTTAAGTAAATGTTATTCCTTTTAAAGTTGATATGATTTTCACATGTTCAAGTAGACTTTAAACGACTCAACATGAAAACATAAATTATAAGCATAGGCAGCAGTTTCATACTGAAGCACAATCAGACAATGCGAAAGATCAAGTGGTACCCAAAATGTAAAAAATTGACATAGACCTTTTTAGGGTGTGTTGAGTGTTCAACAAATGGTGATTCACTGGGTGAAAGAAGAATCTTTGTTCCTTCTCCAAGGCTCAGCTGATACAGAACCTGATGGAGAACCTTGATTGGTTTTAAATCTGAGCCTCTTTTACCTTTGCACTTTGAACTTCATCGATTGATGCTTCTGAATATGCCCATGGGGTTTTAACCTTTACTTCTCCTTTGTTCCTGTAACCCTGAATCATGCCCTTTTAGACAAAAATCTAGCAAAGTATTCATTGGAATTAATCCTTTAGTTACCTTTGATCACTTGCTATGGTGTTGCTCGGCTGCAAACAAACATCCATAGCCCCGACGGAGTCACCCCGACATCACATACCTTGATCTGTTGCCAGCGAGCCTCTATAGCCCCAACGAAGATATCTTCATACCCTCTCCCACTGTTCACTCGTTTTCTATAGTTTAACTTTATTTCGGTAGAATTCCTTGAGTGAGTGAGAGAGGATGACGTCTTTTTTAATTTGCAAAGCGAGATGGTTAAGGTGAATTATTTGCTACCTTTGCCTTCCGGGTTCATGTAGTCCTTTTCAACTTTCCAAATTTTCCTCATGGTCTTACCAAACCCCTAAGAAAACACTTCTGACATGTCTCCAAAGTTGTTCATTTGTGCAAGTTGGGTAGAGGACTCTTCAAAGAGACCATAGGTTCATGGATGCTTCTTGTGTTCTTTGTGAGCGATGGGTTAGGAACAGAGTTCGTTGTGTCGCATGATATTATGTCGACCATTTTCTTGCTAAATAGAACCTTCAAAAGTGCGGAGAACAAAACTGCAAAAAGAAAATAGAGCAAAATCGTGAAGATCTATCTAGAACCGAAATCATGAAAACTGCATACAAACAAAAAGGAATTATTATTATATATATATAATGAAATATTATTACTGGAAATATTGTTTTAGGGCCTAGCCATTCACAAGAAGGGCATCAATTTCCCCCCTTATATTCTGCAACCGATACGTGCCTGGCCCAATCTTTTTAGCCACTTGGAAAGGTCCAAGCCACAGATTTTGAAACTTAGAATGCTTCCCTTTTGGTTCATTTGCTCTGTCCCACTTTAGGACTAGGTATACTACTTCAAAGTTCTTCTCTTTGGCCTCATGCTTATTGAACCATTTTTTCACTATCTGTTGGTGAGCTAGGAATTTTTACTTAGCCTTTTCTCTTTCTTCCTCCAGCATGAGCAGAGTGTTGATTCTTCGTTGTATGGCTAATGAAGGCTCCTCGCTGGAATCTTAGGCTAGTTGAAGAGATAGAAGATAGAGCCCATTTGGGAGGATGGATTCTTTTCTGTAGACCAAAAAGTATAGGGAATTTCCTATAGAATCTTTAGGTGTAACTCTATCGACGCACAGAGCGTTATGGAGTAAATTATGCCAATTCCTTTGGTTATCTTCAACTGTCTTTTTTAATATCCTCACTAGGTTCTTGTTAGTTGATTCTGCCACACCGTTTCCATGGGGATAATAATTTGTCAAGTACCCAATTATGATTCCTTTGTCCAAAGAAAACTTCGTCAAAAGGGTGGAAGAAAAATAAGCATCATTATCAAAAACTAGGACAGAAGGGACACCAAACCTTGTGATCAACTATTTTTCTATGAATTGGATCACTACCTTTTCATTTACATGATTCAAAGGGATGTCCTCCGCCCATTTCATGAAATATTCAGTAGCAGTGAGAATGTACTTATGTTGTCTTAAAGAGCTGGGTGTAATTTATCCTATGATATCCAACCCCCATTGCTCAAAAGGCCTCAAGACAGTCACAGGTTGGAGTGGGATTGTTTCTCTCTTCTCCTTCCCTATGCTCATTTGATAGGTTTTATAGTTTCTAGCGTAGGTATGATCATATTTAAATAAGGTGGGATAATAATAGCCAGTTCTCATAATCTTATGAGCGGTGGTGTTTCCTATGAAATGCCCCCCAACAGGGCCATCATGGAGCTCCTTCGACACTTTGTCTGCATCTTCACGTTCGAGACATATTAATAGTACCCCATCATAATTGATCTAGAAGAGTACTGAACATATAAGGCGATACTGTGCAGATTTTAACCCGAGAGCTCTCCTTTCCCTAGGGTTGATATTTTCCAGAAAAGTCCCATGGTGTAGGAGATAATTTAAATCCTTATACCAAGACTCTTGTTCTAGGGAGATGTATGATACTTCACCACACCATAGTTTCATTTCATTCTCCCATCTGAAATATTCACTTACTTGGTCTTGGGCTTCGACTACAAGCCTACATAACCCTTGTCCTTTTACTAGTTTGGTAGGATTTATATCTATATCAAATCCCTGGATTACTTCCATCCAGTTCCTTCTTCTTTCCCCCATTTCTTGCTGGGTAAACAAGGATTGGACAGCAAGGTACGACACAATCACTTTAGTGTGGTTCTTGAGGATGTAAGACCTAAAATGTTTTACTGCCTTATATATCGCATAGGCCTATTTGTCTACAGCAGGATAATTGAGCTCGGGCCCTTGAAGATTAGTACTCATGAATGACACTCAGGCCTCGTTGTTGTCATCATCCTTATGAGTCAAAACTGTAGCTAACAATAAGGTTGAAGGCGAAAGTATAGAGGAAGAAGTCTCTATTGAAATTGGAACTTCACAACACCGGCGCCCGGGATATAACAGATTTGATATTGTTGAAAGCACCTTTTCGCTCATCATCCCACTTAAATTTTGCATCCTTATGAATCATCTTTTGTAAGGGTTTGATGGTTTCCGTGAAATTGGGAGTGAATTTCCTCACAAAATTGATTTGCCCAAAAAAGGACTACATAGATTTCTTGTTATGGGGCAAGGAGAGTTGAGCTATGGCCTTAATCCTTTATGGGTCTATGTGAATGCCTACTTGAGATATAACGTGACCTAAAAAATTACCTTCCTCGACACCAAATATGGTTTTCTTAGGGTTTAAGGATATATCGTATTTCCTACACCTTTCGAAAATATGAGATAAGTGTTGAATGTGCTCTTCTCTATTCTTTTAATACACCGTTATGTCATCTAGATATACTACAACACATTTATTGATTAGTCCCCGGAAAGATATGTCCATGGCCCTTTGGAAGGTCACTCCTACGTTAATTAACCCGAAAGGCATTCGTTTATACGTGAAGGTTCCCCACTTGGTTCAAAAGGTGGTTTTTAAACGGTCTTCCTCCAAAACCATAACTTGGTTGTAACCTGAGAAACCGTCTAGTAGAGAGAAAATATCTGAGCCAGACACAGTCTGCAAGAGTTGTTCCATCGGTGGGACTAGGTAATTGTCCTTTTCTGAAGCTCTATTGAGGTTCCTAAAATCTACGCATAGGTGGATCTCTCCCAACTTTTTTCTCACCGAGACAAGATTTGCTACCCATGTGGAGTGCCTAACCTGGAAAATGATCCTGGCATCTAAAAGTTTTTTTAGTTCCTGATACATGAGAGGTCCCAGGGATGGGTGATACTTTCGGAGCTTCTGTTGGAAAGGTTTCACTTCGAGTTTTAACGGGATAGTGTGTTGAATGATGTCGGTATCATATGTTTTCAGATCTCGATAGGACCATGCAAAGACATCTTGGTATTGTCTGAACAATTTGAGATAAGATTTCCTTTCCTCTTTGGATATAGTCTTGCCAAGATTCACATTCTTTGGGTTTTCTAAGGTTCCAAGATTTATAATTTCATGCAGGGGACAAGAGCTACCAGTCTTTGCATTTTTAGGCTCGTTGAATCGCTCTTTTAGATCAAATAGATTTTCTAGATTAGTTATACCTTTCGAGATTGTGTGAGACTTTGATTTATCAACAAGTTTTCCTGTCCTAGGATCGGTCTCTGTTGATTTCTCTTGGAACACTTCATCATCAATCGCCAAATATTTGAAATTGTCTTGATTAGTCAAGAAGTTTATGATCTATTCATCTCCTTCAAATACTTTCCAATTAGAAATGTTATTAGGCACTGACGGTTTGTAGAGTACCTCCACAGTGAATCAAGAGGCTTCATAATCTTCCAGAGGTGACAAACTAGAACCAGCGGTGGCCAAGGAGTCAGCAAGAATATTCTTTTCTCTGGGGATCGTTGTAATATTGAAGGCTTCACAATGTTGTACTAACCTATGCACCTCATGTTGATAGTTCTTTAGGTGAGGAGAATGCCAATGTATAGTATTCCTTACTTGTCTAACGATGATTTCGGAATCTCTGAAAACCTTCAATTCTTTGACATTCAAGTCTATATCCTTCTTTAATCCTTGTACTAGGGCTTCAAATCCGACAATGTTCTTTGTACATTCAAATTCTACCCTACAAGATAGGAAGTGGCATTTACCGATAGGATCAATGAGGATGCACCCTACTCCTAACCCTTCTTTTGATTTAGATCCATTGAAATATAAGGTCCAAATTTGTGAACAACAATCACCCTTTTCCTTTTCCTTGTTAATTTCTTGTTCTCCTATCTTTTGTTCTGTAATATCTATCACATGGTCTTGACAAAAAAGGGTGTCTTCTGTCAGTATCGGTGATTTCTCCTGTAAAACCATTTTAGAGTTTTGAGAGAGGGGAACATCGAACAAGAGAGGAGAAAAGTTTCCAAAGTGGGATTCGTACGAATAATTGCCCAAAATGGGGAAGTTTGTGGATGAGGGTTAGTTTGGGGTTTCTAGATCAGTGACTGTATGTTTCAGATATCTCTCTCTATCGATTCTGATCATGTTATTGTATCCCTTCAGTGGTAGCCAAAGGTGTGCTCATTCTGTACTGAAATATCCATTTAGATTTTCAGACCAATCTCAACTCAATAATAACCCATAGGCCTCTGGAATATCTACCACAATGATGTCGATCACTTGCACAAACTTTGGGTGTGTCGGTATTCTAATCATTACATATTTTAGTTCTCCCATGACCTTGACATGGGTTCTGTCTAGTTGTATGACATGTTTATCACTCTTGAGAGGAACAATATTTAACCTTTTGCAAATGTACAAAGGCATAACGTTGGAAGACGCCTTAGAATCTACCAAACAATTGTGAAGGTTTCTATTGAAGACTTCAAACGTTAAGAGGAACAATGGGACAAAAGGTTTTTCCTTTCTATCTTCTGAGTAGGTCTTCACAGTTGGTTTTCTCACCAGATTTGTGGATATAGAGTTCTTTCCTGGCCATTGTCCATGGTCGAGTTTTATACTAAGTTCAAATCTTATAATAGAAAGTCCTTCTGCTAAGGAATCCTGCATATGTCCATAACTGATATATTAGCCTTTAACTTCTTCAAATCTTCAACCACATTGTAATCTAGCTTGGGAAATTCCCGAGTATGGATTCTTATAGGGTTTTTACCAGGAGAGAAAGGTGCTTTCGGGTGATCGAGAGTTTCCTTACTCCCCGAGGTCTAGGTGGAAGTGGTATCTTTTGAGACAGACAAACCCTTATTGTGTATCTGTATCACTGAGACTTCCATGGGTTGTTCCTGAGACTCAAATAGGTCATCGGAAGGCATGATCAAGTAGGGATCTCATATCAACATGGATGTATCTTTTGCTAGATCAATCTCTTCCTGGTCAGCAATATGTATAGCCGAAATTCTTGGTTGTTCGATTAGGGAGACTTCATCTAGAAACCGATTGGCCATCAAATTCATAGCATGCACCCATTGAGGGAAGTCTCTTTCGGAGTGGCTTTCCTGGTGATAAGTATCGAAAGAATCAGATGTAACATTCCCTATATCAATATTTAAGTTAGATGGGGGAGGTTCAATTTCCTTGAACGGTGGGTTCCTCTTAAAGAAAGGCTTGTAGGGCCTTTGGCCTTGATTTCACTCCCCTGCATTCCTCTTCATGTGTATGATCTCATTTGATAATTTATTAACCATGCATTGGAGGTATTCTATGTCTCTGTTACCTTTTTCGAGAGTCTTCTCTGCTTCTTTCCTCGACGGTCTAGCCAAAAGGATTCCCCTCCTAAGGGGAAGTTGAGATTCTTTCTTAACTAGAGAGACCTGGCCCTCTTTACACCCCTTCATCTGGAATTCTATCGTTTTGGCTTCTTCAAAATTTTCAGCCAGGGTTCGCTTGGCGGATCTTTTTACAAACATAGAAATAGAAGTCGAGAGCACGTTAGCATAAATCTCAATTTGCAATTCCTGGGTTGGTTTCACTTCGAGCTGAAATTTGTTTAAGATGGTTGTGAATATTTTATTGAAATCTTTGACTCTTTCTTTCGAACTCATGGTGGTGGTGAATAACTGAGCCATCAGAGATCCCGTAGTAGTTTCCTCTGCAAATTTATCTAGAAAGTATTTTTGAAACTTGGTCCAACTAGTTATAGATCCTACTGGTAGATTAAAATACCACATGAAGCTGAATTTTCAAACATGTAGGGGAAAAGCCTGCAAACTACTTCTTCATGTTGGACATTCATAAGTCTGATTGCTAGTATAAATTTCTTGATATGATCTTCAGGTAATCCATATGTTTCAGGATCGAACTTAGGCAACAACTTCTCTGGATTCCGAGGAAGGTTATGGAATAGTCTCGGGAGGGCCAAAGCGTCTCTTACTAACCAAGGTTGATTATTCAGAGGCGGGTTCCCCCTTTCATCATTATGGTCGTTGTTTCCTTCCATATCTTCGGACTCTGAGTTAAAATCCTCTTCTTCCGAGAAACCATCTGGTTCAGAGACGTTGTCAGCTGGCGTTTCGAGTATCAAATCAAGAGGTTCTTACATTTTGGTAATCGTGAAATCTAATAAGTCTTCTACCGAATGTATGAAAACCTCATCAGGAGTACTAACCACTAGTCTTCTTTTTTATTTTCTTCGAGGGAGTATGGGAGATAAGGACAATGCACCGATATGTCGGGCGTAGGCTCTTGTGATTCTTCTGAATTGATTTACTTCCTCGTGAGGAAGAGCGTAAGGTACTTCAAGGTGAAAAGGTTCTTCCTCAGGCTGGGGTGAGTTACTCGTTCCAAGAGTACTCAATGTGTGTGGGTTGTCTTGGGAATGACTAGCCATGCATGTGGGCTATTACGAATCTATAGGTTGTTCGAAATGCTATATAAAATACAAATCCATCCATTCATTCTCAGGCCCTCCTTATAGTGCCAAATTTGTTGATGGGTCTCAAATCCCTAGTTCAATAGTAGGAACCAAACCCGCCACTGAGGCCCAATTAGACTCTGAAGTGTTTGGAAGGCAATGGTTCTCCATATCTTGTGATCCGACCAATTAATCGATGGGCTTTAACATTTCCTTGTGAAGGCTCTTCCTTCTGTTTAGACTATCTCTTTTGTATTTTCTCTTGGAAGGGATCGATGTGAGGTGTAAGCCGGCATAAACCAACTTTGAAACAAAACATAATTAAGCTCTAACTATTAGGGAAGAGGCTGATCTTGGGATAACCCGCTACTCAAAAATGCAGACAACAATTTTATACCACAAGCCTAGTACTAATACGTTAACCATGTGAGCATCCAATTACTGTCTGAGATTACTAATTATCAAAAAGAAAACACATATGAAATAAGATAACGGTAAGAAAAATAATTTATCTACCATAATCATTCATCACATAATCACACAACGATTCATCATCTTCATCATTAAAGAAAATAACAACAAAGCATTGCACCAGATAACTTGACAATAAATTGGACAGCTCTTACTTGTTACATATATTCATGAAACAAGATAGGAAATAGTTCTTCTCTATGTGCATTCAAACATGCATTTGATGAAAATAACTTTGTCTTTGGTCCAGAAGGACTTCTCAATTCATAGCAGCTTCAAAATAATTCTTAACAACCAGAAAGAAAGAGTTCTTGCAACAACCATCGACCTCTAACTAATTGGTCGATGCCTTCATTTATAATGTAAATTTTAACTAAAATTAACAGCTAAGTGTAGTTTAAGCAAAACAAAATTCGCCATGTGGCGTCCTATGCTGATAGTTTCTTTAACAGTCAGCCCGAGATATCTCTTGAACAGCGTGATTTCTCTTGTACTCAGACAAACTGATAAACCAATCTTCACAAGTTTGGGCCCATGGAAATTGGTGTTGTTCCATCGGAGTTGCATGTATTCCTTTGATGTCCATCGCATGCATTCGGTACTTCACTAGACTGGATTTTAACTGTTGTAGCATGGTTCGAGCTCTGATTGGATGTTCTGCAAATCATCGCACTTGCCCTGGCCTTGCATCAGTCATCTTTGCGAGCTCTTCAGTCCATAGAGAATCTTGTTTGGCATGCAACTCAACCACGTCGTGTAAGTTTATGAAGTTGTCGGGGGTGCCAAACTCAGTGAATTTGATATCCTTCATTACATTATTAGTTTTATTCTAGTGCTTCTTGAATTTGATCCATTGATCTTGGATTTCTCGGTGTGGGTCCGGAGACATCTTATCCCAGTACTCAACTAATCGCTTCATGCGATTAAGATTGTTTTTTCCTACTGTCTAAATGCCATGTTCTTCTTTGTCTCGTCCCTATTGGATAGCACCAATGTATTCAAGTCTTTCTACTTCTTGGTGTGCCCTTTCATACCATCGTTCCATATCCTTGCATGTTGCGAGTGCCATGAGAGTGTCCTCCTGGAACTCGTTTATTTTCGTAGTTAAAAGGTATCTTTCTTTCTTTAAATCATGGTAAACTTCTTCAAACTCACCTTTCAAGTACACAACGGTCTGCATGGTGCCTTTCTAGTATTAGGCCAGATGGCACAAGTGTTCTAGCTCTTTAAGGGGGACGACTAGCTCCTTTTCATATTTTTTGGTCCTGTCTAGGGTGGCCTCTGAGAGTGCCTTCCCCATGCCGATAAGTTTAGTCGTCCAGGCTTCTGTTGTGTTTATCAAGTTCTCCTCTGTAGTAACAAAGACAAAGTATATTTATTTTCTTTGTTGTCCTTTGAACGATGGCCTTTCTCTTTCGATCGTAGGAGATTGCATAGATATCTGCTACCTCGTCTATCGGCTCGGGTATCTGTTGATCGCCCCATGTGAGTATGTTTCCCAGGCTACTAGTGGTGTATACTTGTTCAAGATCGGGCTCCTGGACTTCCTTGTTGTGCCTCGAAGACCTGGCCTCTAGCTGTCACTCGTTGGGTGTTTGAGTATTGAGCAGAATAGCGATGTCGGGCACATACTTGTTACTTACTTTCTCTTTGGGCACAAAACCGTTGATTTCCTTTTGCAGGGATTCTTTCTATGGCTCATCCAATCTGGGATTGTCCTTCAGATATTCTCCGGTCTCCGATGTGTCGGGTTCCTTTATTTCAATGCCACTTTTATCTTTTGTTTCCTTTTGCGAGACCTCCTTTGTTTTAACTTTGAGCTCAGGAGAAAAAGTTTTCTCAGGTCCTTTTTCCTCTTGGATACGCACAAGGTTTTCATGAGATGCCTCCGGACTTTCATCATCACTATATATATTTATAAGCTTGATCAAAGGATTAGGTGCGTGTGTTTCTACTGACACCCGACCTGTCTCTGGTTGATTTGTCTCGCCTACCGGTGAATTGACCAACGATGTTGTAGATTCAGGGTCTTCTGACTCGTTGGTGTTACCAAGGTTTGTAAAATCAAGGTCGCTTGGCTCCGCCGGGCTTCCTTTTGGGATATCAGTTGGAACCCTAGGTGTTATGATGAGGCCCAGATTATCCTGCATCTGCTTCATTAGCAGCTAATCCTGTCGCCACATAAGTCCCCCCATTCCCTGTACAACTTGAACCTCAGGGGAATCCATTTTGTATTGAGGATTCCTGATAAAATTTTGTCGCTTCGATGGCTTCTTAGGGATCGCCCACCACTTTGTCTGGTTCATATGTTAGCTTTCCTTCTTGGGTCCTAATAATTTATTGATCTGTTTGCTTCAAAGACGTCGCTTGATCCTCCCAACTCATGGCCTTGAATCTGGTTGTTTTAGGATCAACCATCCTTGCCACCACCTTATTCTAGTCTTGGGCATTTTTGGTGAAAATTTCATCTTCAAACCAGTCATGGGCATAAGGCCAACAGAATGATACCTTCAATGCATATTTTAGGACCAGACCCTTGGGATCGTTCTTGCGAAAACGGTTAGTATGGAATCAGAATTCCAATTGACTTATCCCTTCTTGCTTAGCTTGCGTAGTGTCCTTGACCATGTAGAAACCAATATGAAACCCATAAGGTATGAAGGCCCGCTTCTTGTCTTTTACTAAAGTGGCATTATAGCCTTGCAGAATGGTCTGATAACAAATTTCCCCTAACACTATCGATCGGGGACATATATGGGTAACAGATGGGATGCCCCTATGGCACTGAAAACCCTGATGTAAGTCTCGTGCTCATCTAGATACCAATGACCTACTTTCGATACAACCTTTTTTGCTTCATCCGACAGCCTTGGATACTCTTTATTGAATAGAAAAGAATAAATACATGCAATAAACTAGTCACAGATAAGAGAAAAGGATTTCTTGCACCTATTTTCCCATAAGATGTTGAAGTATACATGGAATGGGAGCTCGAAGGAGTGCCAGTTTAAGTTCATTCCAAAAAAAAAAATTCTGGTGCAAATGTCGTCCAACAAATATGAGGCCATGTAGAAGGAAAGGGTTTCTCTCTCTTTCAACGTCTGGTCTTGTCGTATGCAAGTGCTCAGCTGTTTGGAGATGATATCACCCCAATTGAATATCGTGTCTGAAATGGATACCATATAAGCTAGGGGCATCCAAGCCTCTGGAAACTGGGAGCAATCTTTCTCCCCATGCAATCTATAGAGGACAACCATCAAGTATATATACGGCTCCCTCGGGTTAGACATTGGGTACCAGCCAGAGGTCCAGTTGGTGAAATTTTTATCTTCTCTCTGCCAAGACGCCATAATCTTGTTGGTGTCATTCTTCTGATAGAAACTCAAAACAAATTCAGTGCTTAAACATTCCTCCGATTTCTTGAGTTTGTAGTAACTATGAACTTATACTGGGAGGAAAACCCTGATGCATCCACCATTGTCGTCGTCAATTAAATACCTATGTGCATCGATGTGATCAATAATCCATTTCAAGAGTTTGATGGAGGGAAATACCGGAGTCCTTCTTGCCACCATGTGCAAATAGTCCTTCCAGACATTTGGGAGAACTTCATCATCGAGTCTTCTTGTATCAGGATCGTTGTGCAGGGTATACTCGAGGGGTTCTTCCTTCTTGATTTTCTTAAACAATTCTTCCTAGTGAGGGAATATTGTTTTGGCCCCAATGTTCACCTCTGTGTCTCCAAAGTCTGGGGGCTAGATGAAGGCCTTCTTCGTGGTTTTCTTAATGATGAGCATCAGTTTTGGAGTGAATTCCAATTGCCTCGCAACTGCTGGGGAGGAACCTTCTCCCGCCTCTGATTCTTGTAGCTTTGGCACTCTTGGGGATTTCCTGGTGGTGGGATTCTTTGGAGGCATCGTTCCTGCAACTGGAAACAGTCCTTTAAACATGCGTGTAGAGTAGCGTTGGGTGGAAACATATGAAATGAAGCGTAAAACACCATAAGTCGATACGTACCTGTAATTCTTGCTAAAATTGTTGTTTAATACTCACTGAACCTTGGAAGCCTTCTTTGGATTTCTAGTATTGCTCCTCTATGTGATCTAAACTCCTTGTCACGCAAAATAGGTTCATACACAATGAATCAAAAGAATATAATGAGAGAGATCCTATCAGTCATATCAATCAGTTAATACAAGTAATGAATGAAATTCAGAACAAACTACCGTCGGATCTCTGAAAATAAATTCTAACTTGGTTGATGGTAGAGGCATTGAGGGAGATGCATTGTATCGACAGGCTTAAACGGTCCCTTTTGATTTGCGCACGAATTAGAAACTAATGCACGATCCAGGAATTAACTAACATTTTAAATGTGTCGTACCTAACATATCCTAGGGCTAAAATGTCTCATCATGTCGTGTCTCCCAAGTGGACAGATCGGGAATCGATGATATCCTTGTGTATTTTTCAGTTGGTGTCCTCCTCAAACAATCTCTGGGTCCGAAAGGTATCGGGGCTCGACAATTAGGGATAGTTCGAGCGCATTGTTTCTTTGTGGGTTATAACCTTCGTAAATCTCCGATGCTGAAAACATTTCGAGAGTTGGAGATCGGAGATACCACTCTTTTACTTGAGTGACACTTACTCTTCTCATTTTTCTGCTGATGTCGAACAGATCAGTCTTCGGCGATATGTTTAGTGAAGCTTATTCATGAAGATGATATAGCTCCTTTTATCGATGTCGGTGAAATTTGGCGCTCGGCTGTTTTGGTTTTCTCAAGCGATTTTCGCCACTTTCACTCTTTCCCGATGCCAAATTCCCTAAGCGTGTTGGGGAAAAATTTAGACTGTCGATTCCTTAACTAAATGATAGTCCCTTTTAAAGTTGATATTGTTTTCACATGTTCAAGCATACTTTAAACGACTCAACATGAAAACATAAATGATAAGAATAGGTAGCAGTTTCATACTGAAGTGGAATCAGACAGTGTGAAAGATCAAGTGGTACCCAAAAAGTAAAAACTTGAGATAGACCTTTTTAGGGTGTGTTGAGTGCTTAACACCCCCTTCCTTGGCTTGCACCCATTGTTCAATGTGGACCTCCTTCGGCCATACTTTCCACCATTATTGGACACATCAAAGATAATAGAGCAATTGAAACCGACATAGATCAACCTTGACTGCATTGAATAGGAAAGAAATTATCAAATCATGAACGCACAAGTTAAGGGAAATCTTCAGCAGAGGATCCATCTTTATCAGGTTGTCGAATAAGGGCAGCTCCTACACCAAGGCAAGTAGCTCACCCAAGGCCAAGTTCACTAGAAGTTTCCCTATCTAATGGGGGCACTCAACGCAATGGAGATAATTAATTCCTAAGGGGGGGTGATTGACCCAGGTGGATATCAATGACCATCCACGTATTCCCCTGGCTCAAAGATCAATTTTCTATTTCGGTAGTTTTTCTACATTTTTTTGGGTCCTCAACTTTCGGGGCCATCTTGAGGCCTTAAACAAAGTTTTCTAAGTGTGGTAGCATCAAGATAACAACCAAAGGCATGGTCTAGGCCAACCAAAATGTGTATTTCTCAGTTATTTATTTCTAATGGGCTATCATGCACACCAAATGGAGACCGTATGCAAACATTACAACCCAAGGAAGTTGGCATACCAACTAACCCCTTCGGGCCCCACAAAATTTTGGCATTTCCTCTCCTAGGGTTAGGTTTTTTTATGTTTATTGTTTCATCATTGCTTCTTTATCATAAAAAGGCCTTTCAGCCTCATTGTAATGCGCTCTGGAAAATGCACGTAGCTGTCACATCTCTTCTCAAAGATAATATACCACCATTCAAGTGAGTTTTTTTCATTATGCATTTTTACAGTTCAACACGTTTCATTTATTAATAGAATTCAAGTGTCACTGTATCTTTGTGTTTTGTTATAACTATGTATTTCATTTCGTTCCATTTATAAATCTAGATCATTGGTATCAGATAGGTCTTCTCTTTATTTATTTCTTTGTGCATGTCCCCAATGAGTTCAGGGTATAAGGAGTTGGGACTCAAACTATTTGAGCCTTTGAAAGAATGTCATCACCAACCCTGATAGCCTCCCATGGTGGAAGAAAAGAGAGGTGATGGATCAAGAGATGCTATTAAAATTTTGCTTGAGGAATCCCTCACGTGACAAAGGAACCAGATGATGGATAATTTTTCCAATGTCCTTCAACGACTTCCAAAAATCGACACATCTTCATCAAGAAGCCACTTTGGAGGCACCACCCCCTTAAAGGTACATTATAGTTTGATATACCTATATTTTAAGGTTATATAGATACAAATGCCCTATATAAATGGTTGAATCTACTCGAAGGGTATTTTTCTATCCATAATTTTTTCAATAGAGAAAATATCACCTTTGCACTCCTTAAGGTTGTCCCCCGTGTCAAGGATTGGTGGGATACCTACTGTGAGAGAAAGGCCACGGAGGAAGCCACACTACTTGCATTTGTACCCACTTGGGGTTCTTTCATGGATGTTATTAAGGAACAATATTACCCTGCTGGCAGTTACGATGACCATTTTACAAAATGGACCCTTATGTGGTAGGAAAGGGACTAAACAATGCTAGAGTTCAAAAATGTCTTCCATACCTTGCACACCAAGCTGGGTATAAAAGACTCTGAATGACACCTGTTACTCAAATACCTTGGCAATCTGCATTGATACATATATACAGTAATGGAGTTTGTGGACATCTCATTTCTGGGTGCGACTTATCAATATGTCGTTAAAATCAAGTAGAAATTTAAATAAAAGAATCAGGGTCTTGGATCTGCTAATTTATCACAACAAAATTAGGGCAAAGGTAGCCCCAACCCACAGAACAAAGGATAGAGAAAATATGGACCACCGTAGTACAACCAGTCCAAGACACCAACAAATAAGGGTAATGGAAGATGAAGAAATACACTGGAAAGTGGTGTGAATTCCATAAAAGTCCCTGACATAACTTTGATGAATGTCACTCAAAGCAGTTGTTGGTGGTTGATTTGAAAGACTTAGAGTCAGATGTGGGTTCTGACTCTGAATAATAACCAAAAAATGGGAAGTGGATTATAGATGTGGAACCCAATGCCACCATTCCTACCACCATGGTCCATCTAAGTGAACCTGAAGAACCGAAGGAAGGTGAGTTCCTTTTCCACTCGCATATGCAGGTGAAGGGTGCTCCACTGCACTTCATTGTCGATAGTGGAAGTCAAAAGAACCTCATCTTAGTAGAGGTCTCCAAACAGTTGGACTTGGTGACGAAACCACATCCGCAACCTTACACCATTGAGTGGCTCCACCAAGGGAGAGATCTTTGCATCAACCAACAGTTCCACTTTCCCTATGGCATCAAGCCCTTCAAGGATGAGGTATTGTTTGATATTGCCCCTCTTGAAGTTTTTGATGTTCTTTTATACCAACATTACTTGTGGAAATGCCATGGTGTATATGAGTCTATACCTTGCAATGTTATTATTACTTTGGGCAGACAATTATACAAGATACCATAGGTAGATCCTCCTACTTCCATTTCTTTGATCTCTACTAAGCAATGCAGGAAGGTCATCTCCTAGTCTAAGAAATTTTTCTTCTTTATGATTTTCTCTCAACGTGAACATAAAGTCATGACTACATCCATGGCCTTCATACAAGGCCTCTCCATGCAACATAAGCACATGTACAAGGTTGTGGATGAATACAAAGACAAATTCTCATCACCCACTAGGGTACTTATGCACTTTTAGGTTAATCATTCAATCGATTTGACCCATGATGCACCTCTACCCAATGGGCCAGTGTATTGTAAATTTCTTATAGAAAATGAGGAAATAAAGCTCCAGATACAAGAGGTGATTTAAAAAGGGAACATCTAACCAAGCTCCTCACCCTGCAGAATCCCAATTGTACTCATGCAAAAGAAATGAGGAACCTAGCGAATCTACATTGATTACAAGGCCATAAAAAAATAATAGTCAAGAAGCAATACCCAATTCCCTGAATTGACAACCTCCTTGACCAGATCAAGGGAGCCAAGTACTTCAATAAGATTGACCTAAAGTATGACTACCACTAGGTCCCAATAGAATAGATTGATGTATGGAAGACTTCTTTCAAGTCCAAAGAGGGTCTTTTTGAATCGTTGGTCATGCCCTTTGGTTTGATGAACGCCCCAACCAATTTGATGAGGTTTATGGATGATATCTTGCAGCGTTTCACCAATTATTTTTTTGTGGTATATATGGATGATATCCTCATATTCAAAAAGAGTTGGGTGGAACACTTGCAACATATTCAACAGGTCCTTCACACTCTGTGACAACAAAAGCTATATGTTAACTTGGAAAATTCTCCTTCGACATGAACGGGGTCCAATACCTAGGCTACATTATTTATGAGCATGGTGTGCATGTGGATCTATCCAAGATCCAGGTCATTCGTGAATGGACATCCACAACCACACTAACTAAGCTTTGAATTTTCTTGGGACTTGAAAATTTCTATCACAGGTTTGTGTTGGAATTCTCCCATATCGCATGGGATCTCATCCAAGTGACCAAGGGTGGTGGTAAAGAAAATTTTTTGTGGGGATATTTGCAACAAAAATCATTCGATGATATGAAATGTCGCTTGTGCTTAGCCCCTAGTTCTCTCATTACTCAATCTACAACAACAATTTTAGATTGAGACATATGCTTTTGATAATGCAGTGAGTGTAGTTCTAACTCAACAAGGTCATCCACTGGCCTACCATAGTGAGACACTATCATATGTAGTCCATAATTACCCCACTTATGAAAAATAAATGCATTCCATTGTACAAGTCTGCCGCCAATGGAAGCATTACATTCTCGGAAAGGATACAGCCATCCACACTGATTCACAAGACTCTACAGTTCATGCAAACACAAGGAAAATTGCAAAATGAGTGCCATCAAAATTGGTTGATATATTTGCATCAGTTTCATATCAACATCAAATATAACATAGGGAGCACCAATCACATTGTTGACTATCTCATTCAATCCCTAGTTGCAACATTAACCACGGTGCTCCACTCTTCTAGACATGAGGACTCATGGTGGCGCCAACTCTACGAGAGGGATCATAACTTTTCTACCACTTACCAGATGTTGGGAGCAGGCACGCCCATCACTAACTTTCATCTTTAGGACAAACTTCTAAGCCATCTGGGCCATCTCTGTGTTCCTTCAAGTGACTGGGCAAAGTTTATTTGGGAAGCTCACTACAGTCAAATGGCAGGACACTTTGGTGTGGAAAAGACAATGGCAGTGTTGTGGAAGTATTTATATTGGCCGAAAATTTGATAGGAAGTCGACAAGTACATATGGTCTTGCACTTCCTATGCTATTTCCAAACCAACCATTAAGAAGCAAGGCCTTTACACCCCTCTCCATACTCCTGACAGACCCTACGAATCCAACTCGATGGACTATATGTCTATCCTTACTTCAACCAAGAAGGGAAATGACTGTGTTTTTGTGGTGGTTGATCGATTTTCTAAAATGGCCATTTTGACAGCTTGCAAGAAGAGTATCACAACAAAGGCCATTTCCAAGCTCTTCTTCGAACTGGTGCGGGTACATTTTGGGATATCACAGACCATCATCTTAGATCAGGACATCAAGTTCCTAAGCACATTTTGGTCAAGCCTCAAGTCACTATTGGACACCAAGCTCACCAAATCCACTACCTTCCACCCCCAAACTGATGGAAAGACATAATTTGTCAACATAATGATCGTGCATATATTGGGCATGTACAACTCCAAGCATCCATGCACATGGGATGAGAGTCTCCTCTATGTTCAACATAGCTATAAAAAATCTCTCCATAGCTCGACCGACCACAACCCGTTTCAGGTGGGGATGGGATTTCAACCATTGGGTCGTAATGATGTCACACCGCCCCTTGCAACCATATAGGAAGAATATTACCATGCTCACTCTAATGATGACAAAGCCACCAATTTTATTGAATGGATTCAACACATCTGTAAGAATGTCCATGATATTTTTCAAGAATCCAATTCTAAGTACAAGCAGTGTCATGATCAACACCGAGCACCACACAAGTTTCAAGTGGGAGACAAGGTTTGGTTGCATTTGTAGGAGTACCTTACAGGACCCCGTCAGAATATTTGTACACTTCATTGTGGTCCTTGCATCATCACCAAGGATGCGCGTGAAAATTATTTTGATCTAAGTATTCCCCCCTTTCTTGGCTTGCACCTAGTGTTATATGTGGACTTCTTTCGACCATACTTTCCACCATTATTGGACACATCAGAGATAGAAAAGTAGTTGAAAGTGATAGAGCTCAACCATGAATGCATGGAACATACAACCATTGATCATATCATGGACACATAGGTTAAGGGTACTTGCTAACGGAGGATCCAACTTTATCAAGTTGTCAAAGTAGGGAAACTCCTACACCAAGGCATGTGGCTCACTCAAGGCCAAGTTCAACAGAAGTTTTCCCATATGATGGGGGAACTCAACACAATGGATACCATTTATCCCTAATGGGGGAGGATTGATCCTGGTGGATATCATTGGCCACCCACCTATTCCACAGGCTCAAAGAATATTTTTCCATTTTGGTAGTTTTTCTACACTTTTTCGGGTCTTGAACTTTTGGGGCCATTTTGAGGCCTTAAACAACATTTTATGGGCAAGAAAACACCAATATGATTGTTAAATTCATTATATGGTTTGAAAAAAATGTTTACTTCACGACTATGCCTTTCCAATGGGTTATTGAGTGTGCCAAACAGAGATCGTATGAAAAAGTTACGACCCCATGAAGTTGGCATACCAACTAACCCCATTGGGTTTCACAAGTCTTTTGGCGTTTCATTTCCTAAGGTTAGTTTTTTGGATGTTTAGGGTTTCCTCATTGTTTTTTTATGATAAAAAGTCCTTTCAACCTCATTGTAATGCACTATGGCGAATGCACGTAGCTGTCACATCTCTTCTCAGAGATAAGCTTCCACCATTCGAGTGAGTTTGTTTCATTGTGCATTTTTATAATTCAACACATTTCATTTATTAATAGAAGTCAAGTTTCACTGTATCTATGTGTTTTTGTTATAACTTTGTATTTCATTTCATTCCATTTATAAATCTGTATCAAGCCTCCTCAATACCCAATTTTGGTTAAGCATCCCATCTAGAAGAGGAATATTACCCACACCCAATAGGTCACTGGAGGGTATAATCCTCCCCTCCCTAGTTATTCCCCCCTTTTCATCCTTTTTAGTTGATGCTTCTTTATATTCTTCCAACTTCAACCAATATTCTAAATTAAAATTAACATCTAAGGAGTCTAAGAAAGTGAATATTTGGGTCAAATTAACTTACAAGGGAGAAATAATTTGAGCAAAAGATCATTCCATTCTCATGGATTCTCGGATGAATGAGTCTTGTAACAATCAAACACTTCTCCATGATAATTGCTTTTATTTTCTTTAATGTGCATTGCACCTCCCACCAAGGTCACCTCTTCAACTCTTTTTCTAACTCTAGTTGACAAATTTTCTACTTTCCCCACCATCTCCACTTCTCCATGATAATTGCTTTTATTTTCTTTAATGTGCATTGCACCTCCCACCAAGGTCACCTCTTCAACTCTTTTTCTAACTCTAGTTGACAAATTTTCTACTTTCCCCACCATCTCCTCCATTGGATTTTTCTCACTGATCCTTAGAAAAGTTTCCTTAACCCACTTTGACGGTGCAAAAAACTTCTCACACTCCAATTGATTAACTTATTTTTCTCATATTTTCCATCTTCTTCCATGGAAGCTCGTTGTTTACAATCATTAAGTAAATGCTCATAATATGGCATAGAGAAAACTCAAAACGAATTCCTACGTAACCCTAGAATCTGGTGCAGATCCAACTTCCTACCTCAATGCCCAAGATGGGGTGTCAGCAGACAGTCATGATTAAACACTCGAAGAAGGGAGGTGAGGCTAGCTAGTGGCTCAAACCTCCAAAACGACGTGTGGAAATCATCCTCTTTATTCTCCATGGTCTGGGCAATTACCACTGTAGGATTTTGCAGTCGATGAAAGGGTTAATGCATTTGGTTAGTGGTGTTGTCGTTACGATGGGGATTTATTCCAGGCACACTTTGGTTGGAAGGGTAATTAATATGCACCTTCTGCAACACATTTGTGATATGACCTTGGCGTGAGATAGAGCGAGCCTTATCAATAGAATGCGGGCTTAGGATTATTCTAGCATTTACACATGTAGGTTTTAGTCTAGGCGATTACATTCCCCCCTCTCAAGGTATGCTAGCATCTTTGGGAGCATTATGTTTCATATTCGGCTCTGCATTCGCTCTCGATGAGGAAGTGACTCTCACCGAAAGACATACAAACACTATGAAAATATGGAGCTCATTGTCCTGACTCTAGATTGCTTCATTGTGATCTCACCAGTTCGAATTCTAGAACCAAGCGGAGATCCCCCATGTAGGAGGCAACATTCCTTTGGGGCTACAGAGTTGAATGGTTTTATGTTGAAGGTAAGTCTTTGGGGTTCAAAACACAACCCGTCCCCACTTTGGTGACAATCAATAGAGATCAGAGCCACAAAATGGAAGGCATCGATAATGATCATTCAGGTATTCGCATCCCCAGTCCTTCACATTCTATGTCAAAAACCAAGATATTTGGTAGTTCTTCAAGCAATCTCAACAGGATGAGGGAGCACCTTCAACTGATTTTCAAGACTCGTCGAGAAGTGGCTGATTTGAGGCATAAAATAGAAGAATTGGATCAAAGGATTTCTTTGTTGGTGGCTTTGCATGCTCGTCCAAACCTTCCAAGGACCACACCAACTATGTCTTGCTAGGACACCATCAACTTGAACGTGCCTATTCCTCTGACTACATGTAACACAGATTCTCCTTCGGATGGCCAAGTGTTGCCTCCAGGCTAGTTATGGCCTCGATCTTTAATTAGCTTCTATTATCGTTTCTTAGTTCAAGTCTTAAATAATGTTGTATTTTTTTTATCGATCAATCTTTTCATAGAGACTACAGCTCCTCTGAGCTTCAAATGTTATATTTTTTTGACTCCACAGGGATGCTCTTATTTGCACTGAACTCGATCTAGATTAGTTTCCTCTCAAGAAAATTCCAACTCTTTTCATAGAGATTACATTTCCTCTGAGCTTCAAATGTTATATTTTTTGACCTCACAAGGATACTTTTATTTTGCACTAAACTCGAGCTAGATTGGTTTCCTCTCAAGAAAACTCAAACTCCAGAAGACTCTATGTATAATTCTATTGTTTCATTGAAGGTAATATAATGTTTTCTAACTTACAAAAAAGATAAAACTTCCTACCTCAATGTTTATCTCATCCACCAATCCCTCCTTTAAATCCAATCCAAGTCATTAGAGTTCAATCCATTATGCATGAAGTACCTTTTTGGACTTGTCACCGGTTGCTCTGAAATAGGAACTAATGACATCCTTGTCCTTTTGACATGCCTAATGTATCCACAATTTCCCTCCCCTATGACTCTCTAGCAATCACTTTGTAAGGTTAACACTTAGAATTTCAACCAAGTCATCACAATTAGGGAAGATCTTACACTCAAAAATTGGGTTAGTATTAACAAAAACCCTAAACTTCTATACTTCTTACTCCACTTCCATAATTCTTTAAAACACTAAAATATCACTCATTTAGAGTTTCTTTTTGTTTTCAATCCCTTTATATATATAAAATTAATATTTTTAACTTAAATAAAATATTCACTATTATCTTTTTAAATACCACATGTGAACTCAATCACAAAATTACTACAATCAAGCCAACTTTCAACATAGACATTACACATCCTCCTCAAAACAATGAAATCAAAATTTATGTACAATTCATATTAAAAAAATTAACAAAAATAATGTCCTTGTAAGTGTTTTCCCCAAATCCATGTCTTATTGGCTATATCCAAAATGGTCTAATATGTCATGAGGCATGGGGCTAATGGATAAGATAGTCGGTAGCTAGGGTTGGTAGCTATGGATAAGATGACACTATATGGAGGATCAACCGTCACGCCACTTCGTGACATTCAACTTCACCTGCTCACACATGTTAGAGAAGCAAAAGTAACCAACAAGCCACTTAGAGACAAGACTTCACAACCTCCACACAAGTCATTATACCTTTTGCTTCAAAATGACAACAACTAACATCGATCCCAACTTCCCAATGGAGACCGACTTCCCTTTTTGAAAATAAGATGCTTTTAGAATTAACAATTCAAAAAGTAGTGGGATAAATAGTATTGGGTCGGTGGGATGTACCAGAAAAAAACAGGCCAACTGTCGACTTGGAGTGCCAATTCGACAAAACGCATTCAGAGAAACCCATGCGGGGGCATACTGCGAGAAGCCCGATGCAATTAAAACTTAAAAAACACCATCCAGAGTCCACGCGCACTAAACTAAATCTGTTTGAGAATGGCCGTTATGCCTGCACATGGGCGACATGACGCATCGTCCACAAACTTTTGCAACTTCCTCTCCGCAATTTCCTGCCGTCTTCTCTTCCCCGAACCTTCCTGTAAGCGACACATTTCAGGAGCAGATGTACCGTCTAGATCTTCTCTCAGCAGCGAAAGAAATCTATATATACAGGCAGTTCTCCGTGCGCTCAGTTATATATATTCGCTGCTTGGTTTCGATCCTGTGACGTTATACAGATATACAAGCTCGGCTCGGTTAGTTTCTGGTTTAATGGCTTTGGAGCCCTTGATCGCAGCGCTGGCGATGGCGCTTTTACTCGGTGAGAAACTCGTACCGAGAACTCCCCGTCTGAAGAAAACATGGACGATGTCTGATCGATGAGTTGGGGATGTTTATTTGTTTGTGTTGTTTCAGGAAGCGGTGGAGTGAGCGGAACAGTGTTCACGGTAGTGAACAAGTGCTCGGAGACGATCTGGCCAGGCGTACTGACGGGAAGCGGCGGAGCGTCCCTCGCCGGAGGCGGCTTCGCCCTCCCACCGGGCCAGTCCGTTCCCGTAGACGCACCGGCGGGCTGGTCGGGCCGCTTCTGGGGCCGCACGGGCTGCGCCTTCGACGCGTCGGGCGCCGGCTCCTGCGCCACGGGCGACTGCGGCCACGGCCTCATGTGCGATAGCGCCGGCGGGGTGCCGCCCGTCTCCCTGGCGGAGTTCACAATCGGTGGCGAGAAGGACTTCTACGATGTCAGCCTCGTCGACGGTTACAACGTTCCCTTGAGCATCAGCACGGCGGGCGGTAGCGGGGACTGCCGGACGGCCGGGTGCGTAGCCGATTTACGGAGTAGCTGCCCGGCTGTGCTCAGTGTCGGGGGCAGCGACGGGCGGGTGATTGCCTGCAAAAGCGCCTGCGCTGCCTTTGGGAGTCCGGAGTACTGCTGCACGGGCGACCATGGGACCCCTCAGACGTGTTCTCCGAACCAATACTCTCAGGTTTTCAAGACCGCTTGCCCGACGGCGTACAGCTACGCTTACGACGATGCCACTAGTACTTTCACCTGCAGCCAGGCCGATTATACCATCACCTTCTGCCCATCAGCTGCCCGTTAAACGATATGAGCTCGCCTGATTTTCTTTCGCGAAAATCTTATCGGAGGTTTACTTATACTCTGGCCTGTGATGTTGTGTTTTATTCTACTTATAGATACACCCCTGTTGAGTATTGTGCATATAATTATTTAGAGATACTTTTGCTATTTTTAGACTGAGTTTTGATATCGATGAAGGTCAGGAACAGGTACTAGGAGGGTTAATAATATTTTTTGTGGAGTTGTAGTTTAGTGGTACTTTATAATTTCTATTTAATTTCGATTCTCATCAAAATTAAAGAATTCTCTTTAAAATTAAAGAATTTTCAGAGTAAAAGGTCAGGAACAGGTACCAGGAGGGTTAATACTAGCACAGCCACTCAAAACCGTGTTTGATGAATGTTGAAAAGCGTGGACAGAAAATGAAACTCACAACCGGAAAATGAGCGTCTACAACTAGCGCAGCCAGTATGCTAAATCCAAAGTTTAATCATTTAAACGTGGCAATCATATAGTGCTACAATGATTTCTTAATATGATTAGATAAATGTTAAAAGGTAAACAGGTTAACAGATACATTCAAAAATACAAAAAAGTTATAAAGAGAAAATCACATTCATTCATTCATTTGGTACTTTGTAATTTCTATTTAATTTCGATTCTCTTCAAAATTAAAGAATTTTCATTAAAATTAAAAAAATTAAAGAATTTTCAGAGTAAAATGTTTGAAATTTCTTTAATTTAGGTTCTCATTAAAAATTAAAAATAAATTATTTTTCAGAGTAATATGTTTTAATTTAAGTTCTCATTAAAAATTAAAAATAAATGATTTTTCAGAGTAATATGTTTTAAAGTGAAAGAATTTTCATAGTAATATGTTAAAACCCCCACTTAAATATATAGGGAAATAAAATATAAAAACATTATCTTCAATAAAATTTTAGCAATGCATTTTGTAATGTTGACATTTTATTATTTAAATTTGAATAATCATGATGATTAATTTTTATCGAAATAAAATTTAGTTTATTTAACTTTTGCGGTTTTATCGTTGTGTTTGAAAACTATTAAAAGAGATTTGAAGCACCTTTTTAATAAGCGACTTCATTAAGCACATTTTTAATAAGCGATGATGTGTACTACTCAATGCTGAAATTTTATTGTTGAGTCCTGAGATACCGTTAAACTTATAATGGTTTGCAACTTGAAGGTTTTTTTTTTTTTTCAAAACACGGGGATTACGGGGATTAATTGTTAAGATTTATCGCGATGCATGCCATTGGCCATGCCTCTTAAGCGGGGGTGAGGGGTACACTTGCGATGAGTTTAGAGATGGTTTAGAGTGTAGGTTGGGTAAAGCGTACATTACAAAGTTTATCGAGCGTAGGTTGGGTTAGTTTATACTTAATAGTGTATAGTTCCCTTGGGTTCTTATTACTCTTCATGTAAGTTGGGATATCCTTTGATTTTATAATTCAATGTTGAGTTAGGAAAGCATATTCACCTTTACAATGTCCTTGATAGTATGAAGGATTTCAAGGGAGGCATAGAGAATGAGATATTAGGTGGATTGGATAAGAATTGGTACAATGTGAGGCGTAATCAATATGATTTTAGGTGAGGTGGAATAGAATTACTGTTATATGAGGTGATGTTGAAATAATTCTTTTTTCATCCTCGAGGGGTTTTTTCTAACATCATAAATGATTGGTTTGTTGGGCTATCTTTACAAATTATGTATCTCGATGGGCTAGCTCAAGTGGTTGAATGCTTTGAACTTCATGCACAGAGTTTTAGGTTCTATCTTTGGGTTGGTTGTCTTTCATTTTTGTGTCAATTGATGTGCCTATCGAGGAAAGTGTTGTAATCAATGAGTTGACAATGGGTGCATGTAACTTATACAGTGGAAGATTCCCATTTACGATATTGAATTCTCAATAAGCATCTACATGTCTCTAGGCCTGAACTTAGCTCCATGTTTGACTTTTCTCTATTTGACTTCGTCAATCACATGGGATCTTCACTTGAGAGACAAGAAAACTTTCAAAATGTGTTTGGGTTGCTACTTTGTTCTTTGTTTGGATTCTCTACTCTAGTGGGATTCACTTTGTGTTTGAAAACTCCACTCAAATCAACTCCACTATGTGTTTGGAAACCGTACTCCAATCAACTTTGTTATATTTTCAACTCCTCTTGGCTCCATTCCTTATAGCTATTCTACTCCAAAAAAAATTATGTGTGTTTAAATTCAACGAGCTTCACTTCATGTTCGAATTTGCTCAAATATAATCCTAGTAGCTTCTTATAATACCCTATTTATGACCCTTAGATTATGAATGTAAATGCAATGATGATGAAATGGCTATAACACTAGACCGACCATTGGTTTGTAAAGATGTACTTTGCAAATATAATATAAATACCACTAAAGGTTACAAGCGAAGAAGCAAATGGAAAGGGGTTATAAGTCCATGAGAGGGAAAGAAAGGGAGCTAAGAGGAAGATATGTGGATTTCTCATTAAGACACATGGTCTCTTATTAACAAGTAATATGTAATACCTATGATTTTGGACATACATGGATTATTCATTTATTATTCACTTGTTTCTCCTCCTTTGCACTTACATTGTTGTAGCTTGCTGCTATGAAAGTATGTGGAAACCACGATTGGGTTTACGAATAATTATAGAGAGAAAAATGAGTTTAAGTTGTAGATGGAATTCCATGGTTCATAACAGTAGAGATTCTTTGGCTAGTCTATATTAGAGCACTAAAGGGAAGGGGAATAACTTGAGGGACTATTTAGTAAAGAAATGGGATCCCATTCCTAGCATTGTGCACATTGAGGGGAAAAATGGGTTTGTTGAGTAGAATTTTTGTAGTAAGAAAAGTGTAAATTGTTAGTTTCCTTACCTATGAATAATGGGAATTATGTGAGTGAGATATTTAAGTCAAGCTATAGAATTTCACCCTTACAGATTCATAGCTTTGGCTCAGTGGTGGCCTCTTCAATAAAAAGCATATGATTGGATAGAACATTCTTTTTTTGCAGCTACTTGATAGTGATTTACATTTCAAATGAGTATTTATTTGGCTTTTTTATTCATATTTTTTATTGCTTTCATTATATGTTGGTAATGAATAATTAGAAATATACATATAATTAATATATTTTTGAATAAATTAATTAATCACTAAATGCATTTGATTTCATTTAATTTATATCATTGATGCATTGTAATTAAATTGATGTAGTGTAATTAAATTGGTTTTGGAGTACCCCATCCCTTCAACAACACTACATAGAAAAAATACAAGAAAGGGTTAGGTACATTACACCACTACTTCTCTCTAATTATCTCTTTTCTATCTTTACCTATAATTTCCCCTTGATATTTGGGTTCACTAAACTCTAATGTATATCTAAATTCTATTGTCGATATTTAATATTCAACATTTGCATAGAGCTCCTCCATAATCTTATTGAGAAGCGCATGATAACAATGAATACACACTACACGTTGACTTCAATTGTCCGCGTCAATATATAATGTTAGATGGAATTCCTCTCACATGGTTTGTCCATATGGTTTGCTCTACTTTTATTTTCGATTTTTTTTTTTTTTTAGAGAATAACTATTTTATGAAATTTGGATTATTTTATGAAATTTGGATTATAAGTTAATTAAGAAAGGGTAAATATTAATATTTCCAAACTATCAAGTTAAGTGTTACTTTCAATATGTAATTTTTTTTTTTTAATTTTATTTATTCTTGCACTGCTTCCATATGATTTGTTCATAATGGATATGATTTGTTCATAATGGTTTTTTTATTTTATAATTGTAAGGTCTGTATACACAAAGCCTCATAAAACATAAATCTAAATATAGAAATTCTATCATATTTTCTTCTTTATTTACTGTTCAACATAATAACAATGTATGTTCAGCAGAATGAAAAATGAACAACATAATAATGAACAACATGTTCAACATAATAATAATGTTCAGTGTAATAATAATGAACAACAACATAATAATAATGACAATGAAATGTATTTATCTCAAACTGATACTGAACTGAAGCTCAACCTGATGTTGAACTGAAGCTGGACTAAATTTGATGAATCATGCCAAAACTGATTAACCTCCCAGCCAACTAGGATCAACCTATCCGGCTCCCTAGCCCTAGGATTCCTTACGGTTTCCTGGCCCTCGAGCCCAAAATTCTCAGCAATACGTGCCCCCTGTGAGAGTCCTCAAGTAAGTTGTAAGCAAAACAAATGCAGAACATATACACAACCCAAACTGCTTCCTCCCTTCTCCTTCCCCTCTCCCAATTTTCCTCCTTCACATGAATTGAAAATATTACTTAACAAAAAGACCTCCCTCTTCCCGAGTCCTCCCCTTCCCTTATCCACCACCTTCCCTTCATTAATCACTCAACCACCTTATCCCTCCCATAAATTGGTTCAACTACCAATAACAATCATATTATAATAAAGTCTTAAAAAAAAATCTTATTTTAATAATTCATTAAACTAATATTTATTAAACTAATACTTATTAAACTAATATTGATTAATCTAACCTCGGATGGGGTGACACGTAGCGAATGGATGCCACGCGGGAGCCAGCCGGGACGCAGCATTAAAGCATCTACCGGCCAGCGTCCCCTCACAATTTAACTCGCCATGTACAAACGCAAATGCATTTACCCGACGAGGCTTCTCGCTCGAGGGAGAAGTACCAGCCAGGAGCGCATTATCCAACCAGCCATTAAGGCTATGGCGGTTCGACTCACAATAATTATCACTGCCCGGGTTGTTAGTGCAAAGAACCAGTCGCTCTGGGCAGCGTTTGCTCCAGTGGAATTGCAAACTCGTCATCGTTTCTCCGTCAATTCGCAGGCGCAAGGGACGCATCCAGTGATTTTGTTCGCGCTTGGGAGCCGGCCGACCTTTCGGGGAAGCACTCTGGCCTCCCACCAGACCTCCACCATGCCCAGAGTGCGAGGGAAACCAAGGAGGGGAGCGGCATGGTACTCTGCGGAATCTCGGCGACAGCGGAAACAGAAGTTTGAAATAGCTTTAGAAACGGCAACCCGACGGAGAAGAGAGAAGCCACGAATGCCACCCATGGCGTATGTGGACGAAGAGATTCCGAAAGGGGGAGTGGAAAGCATCCCCGAGCACTTGCTGTTCACAGTGCCTGAGAATTGGAACCCGCCTTCGTATTTTGGTCAAGATAGAAGGCCTTCGTTTGCAGGCAATCCGACAGCTCCCAGCGTCACTTGCACCGAAGCGCCCTACCCCACCTGCTACATAATAGAGGAGTTACCCCCCGAACCACTGAGGGAGGTGACACGGGATAAACATCAGGTGAACGACCAGGATTCAAGCGACAGCCATAGCCAGGAGCAGCCGTTCTCAACCGACTGCGGGTGCCTCAGCCTCATTTTTGAGATGAGAATCCTGCTGGACGACCAGATCTTTCGGCTGGTGAGGATCGACCAGAGACTCGATATTCTTTTCGCGGCTCACTCCAGAACCCTTTTGAAGCGACAATGCCCAACTTGCGCACGGGCATATGCATTCCCAGCAGGATGGAAGCAGACAGAGGACCAGCACAAGTGCGCAGGCTAACAGGTCAATGGATGTTCAGAACTGGCTTTTGCTTTGCTATCCGTTAAGCTTTAGGCCATCTAGTTTACAGTTTTCTTAGCTTTAGCTTATGATACTCAGTTACATTTTCAAGACTGTAAGTCCTAGTTTCCTTCGGGCAAGACGTTGCATGAAGAATTTGGTTATTTTGGTGACTAGGGTGACAGATGGTAAGGGATGCCCAGTTGTCCTGGTTTCCTATTCAAGCAGGACAACTGGCATCCCAAACAACTATTGTATTTTGGTTAAAGTAATATAACAGGCCCCACCCCTTTTTATTTACAAAAAAAATAAATATTGATTAATCTAATATTTATTAAAGAATTAATTAGGGTTGTTACATACACCCACCCCGTCCCGAAGTTGGAGTAATTTACAATACAAGGGAAATGACACATGGTTCACACATTCATATCCAATAAACAACATTATCAGTAAGTAAGCAAAAGAAAACTCATACATACTAGTGTACATGTTCAAGAAATGCATGTGTAGCTAGCACATACAAGTCTCGTGCATGTACTAATGACAATAATTATCACACCTGTAGTAATTCTTGTATGCGTCCAATCCAATGAACAAGACTATTCATTTTATAAAAGATAATAAACCAATTAAAATGTTTGCAAAATCTCTTAATTACAATAATTTAGATCAACAACATTCATTTAGACAATTAACATAGTTACCAACTTAATGAGAATTGTGACTTCAAAACGAGAACTCTGGCCCAAAAAACCCATATTTTTGCATAAAAAACATCAAAATCAACCCCCAAATCAAAAGTGGTGCTATCGGTAGCACCATTTTTTAAAACGGGGTGAAAATTACAACATTTTTCAAACATGGGCTTCAAAACTTAGACAATAGCTCAGAAAAACCTTAAAATCAACACCTAAAAACAAATAAGATGTTTTTGAATTT
>ML785637.1:287797-298497 GCA_009831015.1 Picea engelmannii | reverse complement strand
TTTCTGTTCTGCATATTTTATATATCTGGTATCTTGCACAATCTAATCATTACTGATTTGTTCACCGATTGAAGGTTCACAAAAATTATGGGCCGCCAAAGTACTTGCACTTTATCGAAGAGCTCTTTCCTCGCAATCTGAAAAGTGCTCACCCAATCTCTTCTAAATCATGGTCATTGATCCCCCATCCTGACAAAATCAACGACGTTGGTGAATTGTGGGTTGTGAACTAGCACATCTACTAATTTCACCTATGTGCTCTACAATGATTCTCCACCATCAATATTCATTCACAGATCAATGGTCCTCATTCACTTCGAGACTCCACGCTTCAGGAGTTCACACTTTCGACCTCCTCTTTTCCCCGGAGTCTTACGTACCCAAATATTTGGATCAGGTGAAACATGTCCACCTCGAATTGATGGCTCTAGTCCACTTTGGGAATTTGGCCTTAGGAAGCCTCAACTTCCCTGCACTTGCTTTTCCTCGGAGTGCTTTCACCTAAAGTACACAATTTGTAGATGCGTGTCTCCTGCAGATCAACAACCACTAACGACTTCGGCTATTCGAGCTTCGGGAGTTTCAAACCCTTTGCCTTCTCTTTCTCCCAGAGTACTTTCAAACGAAGTACACAATCTTAGGATGGGTGTCCCTACGGATCTAATGGTCACAGTTCCCTTTGGTTATTCGAGCTTTGGGAGTTTCAAATCCTGCACACTCGCTTTCTCCTAAAGTGTTTTCACTCGAAATACATTGATCATTATCACGTGTCCTTCTGAATCTGATGACTATGATTCACTTCGTCTATTCAAGATTTGGGATTTTCAACTCCCTAACTCTCATGTTCCTCGAGAGTGTTTCACCTGAATTTGATGATCTATCGACGTGTGTCTCCCACATATCTATGGTTGTGAATCACTTCATCTCTTCAACGATCTCCCTTTCTCCTTGTCCAAAAAAACTCTAAAGTGATTTCACTCCAGAATTGTGGATTTTACACCACTTGTCCCTCTAGATGATGGACGGTCTCTGGAATATTAGAGAATTCGATGAATACTCACTCCTATGTGCACACAGAGACTTAAATCTTGTGCACTTTTCCTAGATCCAACAATCTCGCTCCCTCCTCAATGAATCTTAGTCGATGACTCATGAAACCTTCAGAGCTTCTCTCCCTTTGAATATTTCTCCCCGATATCTCTCTTGAGCATTATCTCTCGTACCCTTTGACTCCTAAGATATTTACCTTGATGCTTGGTAAAAATTTCAATCTGTGCACTCCTTGCAACAAATTCTTAAGAAAGACTTAGCTTCTTGCGGGCAACTATGAACACCTTGAATCAGTCCCTTCACACTCTTGCAAATGGAAGTTTCACACTATCTCTTCTGAGCTTTTGAGTCGAAACAGACTCTATCAATGCACTCCTTGCGGACTATATGCACACCTTGCATAAAATCAACGAAGAGAAACATTTGAAACTTATTCAAATGCTTCATAGTCTCATACTTTCAATAAAATAACTCATTCATTCAGGAAAAAAAAAATAACAGGGAAACTGTAAACAATAGTGACATCATGCATTGAGTCAATATCCCTATGTTATATTCATTCAAACGTAAAATTTCTACATATCTGATAAAAACTACATTCAGCAACAACTATATCCTACTTAATCTGCAACAACGTTATTCAGGCATACAATGCATCTACATATACAAGAGGTCCTATAGGGTTTCCTCCAACTACCTATATGATTGAATTAAAAGCATACAACTACTAAGTTTATGTTACAATAAATATCTGAGATAGACAGATAAGAACGAAGGCTCCCGATATGATATTCTCATGATCTTACGTGATCGTGCAACCTCTGACCATTAAAACTTCCTTGATTCATCATTTACTCAAAATTTCTCTGAGATATGCTATCTTTCAAAATTAATTTTTTTTTCAAAAGGTGTGATATGCGTTGTGCTCATTGTGTTGTCCATGTGTGCTCTGTTGGCGATGCTCCTGCATCATACTCATCTGGGCATAAAATTCATGGACCCATGTTCATGAGCTCCTACACTGACCTTCCATGCTTCTGGACATCGTCTTCATTTACCCAACTGGCATCTTCTATTGGGTGTCACTTCCACTTGACCAAATATTCAAAATAGGTCTTCCTCTTGGTTTTCTTGTCAATCCTCTATTCAACGATCTTTTCCATATGTGTCTTTTCTACTACAAGCATATTCTTCTCCCACTGAATCTTCTCTAGATCTTTTGATGCTTCTGTGTCATCTTCCTTGTAAGGATACATGTCTGAAATGTTGAATATGGATGATATTAACACATCCTCTGGTAGCTCTATCTCATAAACATTGTTACCAAATTTTCTTAGGATCTTGCATGGTCCAATTTTCTTCAACTTCAACTTGTTATATGTTCCTATTGGGAACCTTTCCTTCCTCAAGTGTGCTAAAAATTGGTCTCACACTTCAAATTGAAGTTATTTTCTATGTTGATCAACTATGCATTTATACTCTGCATTGCTATTTTTCAACTACTCCCTGATATGATTATGAAGCTTATGCATTTCTGCTGGGAAGTATTCTACTCTAGCACTTCTGAATTCACTTTTCTCCATGTCTCTCAACTATGATACCCCTCTTGGCATCATTCCATAGATTATCTAAAATGGGATCTTTCCTATACTTATGTTTGGTGAATTATTATATGCAAACTCTACATGTGATAGAATTTGATCCCATTGGCTATGATGTTTAGTGACAAAACTTCTCAGTAAATTCCTTAAACTGTTATTTACCACCTCAGTTTTTCCATCTGTCTGAGGATGATATGTTTAACTAAAAGATAGTTCTTCCCCCAGCTTCTTCCATAGTGTTCTCTAGAAATGACCAACAAATTTAGTGTCTCTGTCTGAGACAATGCTCCTGGGAAATCCATGAAGTCTCACAACTTCCTTGAAAAACAAATTTGTAGCATGTGTTGCATCACCAATATTCTGGCATGGGATAAAGTGTGCCATATTTGAAAATATATCAAATACAACAAATATGGAATCACTTCCCCTCTATATTCTAGTCAATCCCAACACAAAATCCATGCTTATTGCATCCGAAGGCTTATCTGGAATGGGCAATGGCTGATACAATCCACTGTTTTGTTTCTTTCCTTTTGCATACTAGAAAATATTACATATGTTCACAAATTTCTTCGCCTATGCTCTCATACATGGCCAATAGTATGAAATGTTCAATTGTGCAAATGTTTTATGATGGCCAAAATGTCCAGCCAATGCTCTACTATGTTTTTTCTTCAAAAGGTTATCCTTCATTGAGAATTTTGGTATGCACCGTTGATTTCCCTTGAAAAACAATCCCTATTGGATTATATACTTCGTCCACTAGCTCTTGTCTCTCAGCACAGGATTTGCCCACGCTTCATATGCTTCCTTGAAATCTATATCATGAAAATACATATCCTTAAGTTGTTCAAACCCTAAGGTCTTGACCTGGAATTCCTACAGAATCATACATCTCTTGCTCAATGCATAAACAACTTTGTTAGCATTACCAGAAATATGTTTAATGACAAAAGTGAAATTCTTCATAAACTCTATCCAGTTAGCATGTCTTTGGTTTAACTTCTCATGTCTAGTTATGAATTTTAAATCTTGGTTGTCACTATACAAGACAAATTCCTTTGGAACAAGGTAGTGCCTCCATTTTTTCAAGGATTGAATTATGGAATAAAATTATTTATAATATGTGGAGTAATTTCCCTTAGTCTCATTCATCTTCTCACTAAAATATGCAACATGCCTATTATCTTGGCTCAAAACTGCTCCAATTGCAACTTCACTTGCATCACATATCACTTGAAATGTCTTCTCGAAATATGGCAACACCAGAATTGGTTGTTCTTTTATCTTATCCTTCAATATATTGAGGATTTTATCATCTTCTTATGTCCATTTAAAATATGTGTGTCTCTTCTTCACTGTATCCATCATCGATGCACAAATTCCACTGAAATTTTTAATGAACTTCCTATAAAAACTGGCTAATCCATGGAAGCTTCTCACTTCAAACATACTCCTTGGTGATGACCATTCTTTGATTTCTCTGACTTTCTCAGGATCCATCTTCAATTCTTTTGAAGGGATCAAAAAACCCAAGTAAATGAGTATTGTCTTCATAAAATATGACTTCTTCATATTTATCAACAAATTCTCCTACTATAGTCTCCCCATCACTAATGTTGGATGTCTTAAATGAACCTCTTTAGTCTTGCTAAATATCAATATATCATCCAGATATACGATTACAAAATTACCGATGAAATCCTACAATACTTCATTCATCATCCTCATAAAAGTACATAGGGCATTTGTTAATCCAAATGGAACAACAATCCATTCATACAACCCCTCATTTGTCTTGAAGGATATTTTCCACTCTTCACCTTATCTCATTCTTATCTGGTGATATCTACTTTTCAAAACTATTTTTGAAAAAACAATTGCTCCACTTAAGCAATCCATTAAGTCATCCATCCTAGGCAAATGAAATATGTACCTAATGGTGATCTTTTTTATGGCTCTTGAGTCTGTACACATTCTCCATCCTCCATCCTTATTTGGACTTAACACACTTGGTACTATGCATGGACTCAAGATTTCTCTAACCAAACCCTTGTCCAATAATTCCTAGACTTGTTTCCTTACCTCCTCATTCTCTTGAGGTGTCAATCTGTATGTTTCTTTTTTTGGAAACCTTTCTCTTGGTATCAAATCAATATGATGGATGATTGTTCTGATGGTTGGAAATGAGTTAGGCAACTCATACACTACTATGTCAACAAAATTATCAAACAACTCCTAAACTTCTTCAGGAAGATTATCCATAGAATTACTTGTAAGGAAAATTTTGGGTTTCCTCACCACAAAAAACTACATTTCTTGTTCCTTCTTGAGCTCACTCAGGAATTCTTTCCCATTCATGAGAAGTATGATTGTGTTGGCTTCTTCTTTTACTTTCTTCTCCTCTATTGGAAGAAACATGTGTGTTTTACCTTTCTTCTCCAAGGTGTAAGTATTCTTTCTCCCATCATGAATGACATTCCTGTCAAACTTCCATGGCATTCCCAAAAAAAGACATACATCCATGGGAATTACATCACAAAAATAACATCTCTATATCCACCTATTTTAAATTCAACAGGGAATTATTTAGTTACCATTACCTGGTGTCCTTTTTGAAACCATGAGACCTTATATGGGTTTGGATCTACAATTGTCTCCAACTCTAATTTCTCCACCATCTCTATGGATACTAGATTATCAATGCTCCCACTGTCAATTATCACCTTGCATACTATGTCTTTAGTATTGCAAGTTGTCTTGAACAAACTGTTCCTGTACAATGTTTTTTCAACTTCTGGTTCTGGATTCAAGAGAACCTTCCTCAACATTAGATATTTTCCATCCTCCACACCTTCTGCTTCAACATTTCTCTTCTGTGCTTTTGAAATGTGAGTTTCACCTCCTCTTTCTTTCTTTCTCTCGGGACATTCCCAAGACTTGTGTCCTGGTTTTCCACATGTATAACATTTTATCTCTCCTCCTCTACTTCTTCCTCTTCCTTTTGAAAAATAATTTCTTCCACCAGGTCATCTCCCTTCGGAGATTCCTCCTCTTTTTGAGTGACTGTGGGTTTTTTCATCCTCGCCCTTGGGCTTCTGTGCCTTATCATGGGCAACTCCTTTACCTCTATTCGGGATTCTACCTCTACCTCGCTATCTCTGTTTTCTGGCCAACTTCTCCTCTTCTTTCAGTGCATATTGACATGCCTCCTCTATTGTCCTCACCAACATCATGATAATTTAATCCTGGATCTCATATCTCATGCCATTTATATACCTAACAACTTTCTCTTCATCTCTCTCTCTCTGTCCAACCCTAATGTTCAACTTGTAAAACTCTTATGTGTACTCTTTCACTATCATTCCCTTTTGTCTTAGGTTCTACATCCTCCTGAACATATTTATCTGATAATCCTTGGGAATGAACTTATCCTTTAGCTTGGCTACCATCCTATCCCAACTCTTAATATTTTTCTTACCTTTGCTTCATTTTCTAGCCTCCAGTTCATCCCACAACAGTGTTGCATGTCCTTTCAGTCTGGTAAAAACATGTCTCACCTTTTATTCCTCATTGATATCTTCATAGTTGAAATATTTTTCCATGGACCTTATCCAATCCAGCAGCTCCTCAACATCCAAATTTCCTTCATACATTTGGATGTCCATATTTTCTCTAGCTCCCAACTTCATGACAGCTTTCAGTAAGCGTTCTTCAGCACCATCCCCCCCTGCAGCTTCTTCAACCTATGTCTCTTCACTTTCTACCTCACTGATGTCCCCAACATCAAGTTCTCTTCTCTATGCTACTTCCATTGCTTCCAACTTCGCACGCATTTCCCTTTCGACAACTTGATTGGCTACAGGCAGCTCCACACGTCTCCTTGGTGGCATTTTGCTAACTGGTTCTCACACACATAGTACAAATTTGAGTTCTTTTAGGTTCTGATACCACTTGATGTAGACCCCCCCCTTTATATCCCTTAGGGTTGCTCAACCTCCCACTCAAGGATCGATAAATCTTCAAGATGGATCAACTCCTCGGGACCTTGTTGGTCTCAAAATCAATCAACCAAATGACCTGTTATCACCCTAAGGGTTTCACAGTCACAATATGAGCATTATCGATTTGTCTGTCGATTGATGGTTTACAGAAATTGTGAGCCACCAACGTACTCGCACTTTATCAGAGAGCTCTCTCCCTACAATATGAAAATTGCTCACCCAATCTCTTCTAAATCGTGGTCATTGATCCCCCATCCTCAAAATATCAATGACGTTGGTGAATTATAGGTTGTGAACTAGAACGTCCTCTAATTTCACCTCTGTGATCCACAATGATTCCCCACTATTGATCTCCATTCACAGATCAACGGTCCTCATTCACTTTGGGACTCCAGGCTTCAGGAGTTCACACTTTCTACCTCCGCTTTTCCCTGGAGTATTATGTAACTGAAGATTTGGATCAGGTGCTATGTTTCCACCTCGAATCAACGGCTCTAGTCCACTTTCATACTTCGAACTTCGGAAACCTCAACTTCCCTGGACTCTCTTTCCCCCAGAGTACACAATCTGTTGACAGTGTCTCCTGCAGATCAATGACCACAAACCACTTTGTATATTCAGGATTCGAGAGCTTCAAACCCTCCGCCTTTTCTTTCTCCCAGAGTGATTTCACCCAAAGTACACAATCTATCGACGCATGTCCCTCTAGATATGATGGTTACAGTTCACTTCATCTATTCGGGCTTCGGGAGTTTCAACTCCTGGACACTTTCTTTCTCCCAGAGTGTTTTCACCCAAAGTCCATGGATCTCTACTATGTGTCCTTCTAAATTTGATGGCTACGATTCACTTCGGCTATTAGGGCTTCACGTGTTTCAACTCCTCTACACTCAATTTCCCCCAGAGTGTTTCACCTGAATTCAATGATATGTTGATGGGTGTCTCCCACAGATCGATGACTATGAATCACTTTATCTCTTCGGCGATCTCCCTTTCTCCTTCTCTATAAAACCTCTGAAGTGATTTCGCTCCAGAGTTGTGGATCTTACACCACCTGTCCCTATGGATGATGGATGGTCCTTGGCCTCTTCAGGACTTCGGCGAATACTCACTCTTATGTGCACACAAATACTTAAATCTCATGCACTTTGCCTGGATCCAACGATCTGGAATGATCCCTCTCCATCTTGGATGGATCTTAGTCGATGACTCATGAAACCTTTAGAGCTTCTCTCTCTTTGAATATTTATCCCCACTATCTCTCTTGAGATTTATCTCTCAAACCCTTTGACTCCTCAGAGGGTTACCTCGACGCTTAGTCAAACTTCCAATCTGTGCACTCCTTACAATAGATTCTTAAGCAAGACTTAGCTTCTTGCATGCGACTGTGCACACCTTCCAGCAGTCCCTTTGCACTCTTGCAAATGGAAGTTTCACACTATCTCTTCTAAGCTTTTGAGTCGAAACAGAATCCGTCAATGCACTCCTTGCGGACTATATGCACACCTTTCATAAAATCAATGAAGAGAAACAATTAAAACTTATTCAAATTCTTCACAGTCTCATACTTTCAATAACATAATTCATTTATTCATGAAAATAGAAAATAACAGGGAAACTGTAAACAATAGTGACACCATGCATTGAGTCAATATCCCTCTGTTATATTCATTCAAATGTAAAATGGATACAACTCTGATAAAAACTACATTCAACAACAACTATCTCCTACTTAATATACAATAGCCTTATTCAGGCAGACAATGCATCTACATACACAAGAGGTCCTCTAGGGTTTCCTCCAACTACCTATCTGATTGAATTAAAATCATACAACTACTAAGTCTTTGTTACAATAAATATCTAAGACAAACAAATAAGAGAGAAATCTCTCAATTTGATCTTCTCCCAATTATAAGGATTAAAGGTTATATGTATAAATAGTTAAAGGTGTTGATGGTTATACATATTAGTATATGGGTTATGAAAAATAGGTTTAAGGTGTCAAAGATCATTATTACTATTGGTTAAGAATGGGGGGTTGTAGGAATTAGAGGTTAAAGATTAGGGGTTGTAAAAATCAAGGGTTATATGGGTTAAGAAATACAATGATTAGGATTATATATATATATATATATATATATATATATATACAGAGAGAGAGAGAGAGAGAGAGAGAGATAATGGGTTAAGGGTTAAGTATTAATACTTATATAGGTTATGTGTTAGTGGTTATGCTAGTTATTACAAATTATAAGGGTTAGAAATTAAATTCTATTGGGTGTATGTGATAAGGTTTATAAGGGTTGGGGATTATCAAGTTTATATTGATTATGGGCTATAGAGATCATTAAACTAATAGTCATTGTAGGGTAATTAAGGTTACAATGGTTAGCGTTTAAGGGTAATACTTATATAGGTTATGTGTTAGTGGTTATGCTAGTTATTACAAATTATAAGGGTTAGAAATTAAATTCTATTGGGTGTATGTGATAAGGTTTATAAGGGTTGGGGATTATCAAGTTTATATTGATTATGGGCTATAGAGATCATTAAACTAATAGTCATTGTAGGGTAATTAAGGTTACAATGGTTAGCGTTTAAGGGTTATCAATGGTAGTGGTTAGAATTTGTAAGGGTAATATGTTATATAAGTTAAAGAATGTGGATTAGGGATTAAAAATGTTAGGGGTTGTAGATGTTAAGTGTCCCCATGTTAATTTGGGTTAGATGATGATTGTGACATGTATTAAGGATTATAATGGTTAAATAGATAAACTTTAAAGAATATATGTGCTAGTGTTATGGTTTATAAGAGTCATGGGATATACATCCTGAGGTTTATATTACAAGGTTTCAAAGATGAGGGTTTATACAAGCCACATGTAAGTTTTCATCAAGATTATGTGTTTGAGTTATATATGGTGGGGCTAGTGTTTATAAGGTTTGGAATTTAGGATTTATAGTGTTATGGTTATAGAGGTCAAAACGATTTAGGATTACAAGTTTATATGAATTAAGGTTTATATTGATTATAAATGTTAAAGAGTAATTATTATAGGGGTTATAAGGGTGATAAGTTACATCAATTGTTATTATAGTGTCAAGAAGGTTAAGGGTGATTATGGTTAAAAATTTAAGATGTTATATGAGTTAGTTGTCACATTGTGGATTATAGAGGTGATAAGGATTATATGGATTATGAGTCAAGGGATATAGGGTAGCATGTTATAAGGGTAAGGGGTTATAAGTATTGAATTTAGAAGTTTTAAGTTGTATGGGTTTGGGATATAAGGATTGGTTGTTATATGAATTTAGGTTATAAAGGTTTAGATAATAGGGATTCAAAGGTTATATGGGATACAAGGAATTATAAGTTTCACAAGTTAGTGTTCTAGGTGTTAGGGGTTAAGGGTTCTAAGTCTTTGGAGTTATATTGTAGGTTATGCAGGTATATTTATGAGTTATAAGGGTTAAGTGTACAAGGTTTTAAAGCTAATTATAAGGTTTAGCTGTTAAACATTCATTATTATTAAATTTTAAGAGTTTTGACTTTTTGAGATTAAGGGTGATACACTATATGATGAAATAATTTACATATATTATATGTATTGTGATGCTTAATTGTCATGGCAGTTAAGGGTTAGTATACTTTATATGGATTAGTGGATTAAGGTTATAGATACCGACTCATTTGTGGGTTGCAATGTATAGTGTTGTGGTGGGAAATCCCCCTACGGACTAACATTTAGGGTTATATTATGCATGTAGATAAGACCGAAAGAATCCTACTTTATACCATCGTCCCAGACCTAATCCCCATTTCTTTTAAGCAAATACATGGTTAAACAAACATACCTTGTTCTAGACGTTCAATGTCGATCCTTCTTCACGCTTGATCACTTGTTAGCAGCTATCCTCCCAAGACTGACCTACATACAAAACAAGCAACAAACTCTACATGCATTTGTTCTACAGATTAATGGGTTAGAGATTCAAACATATATTCACTAAACTATGAAGAACTCATATAGTGGGATGGGAA
>ML785637.1:212891-284193 GCA_009831015.1 Picea engelmannii | reverse complement strand
GATGTTGAGGTGGAACTGATGTAAGTATGTGGACCACTTCTAATGGAGGTTATTCTACAATTTGCCTTGGGTCTGCATGAATTGTAGTGGCTTGTCATCAGTGTGGATGACTTTCTCCTTCCCAAGAATGTAATGTCTCCAATGGAGACAGGATTTCATAATGGAGTACATTTCTTTTTCATAAGTAGGGTACTTACAAACAACATCTGATAGTGTCTCACTGTGATATTCCATGGTGTGGTCATGTTGAGTGAGAACAACACCCACAACATAGTCTGAAGCATATGTCTCGATATCAAAGGGATGTTGTAGGTCCGATATTAAAAGTACTAGGGATGAGCACAAGTGCTTCTTCAAGTCATCGAAGAATTTTTGTTGGGATAGGCCCCACACAAATTTTTCCTTACCATGCCACCACTGGTTACTTGGTTGAGGGCCCATGTGATATGATAGAATCCTAACACGAACCTACGATAGAAATTGGTGAGGTCCAAGAAACTCCGAAGTTCAGTGAATGTGGTTGGGGTTGGCCAGTCATAGATGACCTGGATCTTGGCTGGATCGACATACACACTATGTCTATCAATGATTTAGCCTAAGTAATGTACCCTATCCATGTTGAAGGATCATTTTCCTAAGTTTTCATATAGTTTGTGAGGTCACAGGGTGTGCAGAACCTGTTGAATATGTTGCAAGTGTTCTGCCCAAGTCTTGTTGTAGATGAGGATGTCATCCATATAAACCACTACAAAATTATTGGTGAAAGGTAATAGGATATCATTCATCATCCTCATAAAAGTTGTTGGATCATTTTTCAAACCAAAGGGCATGACCAACCATTCAAAAATACCTTCTTTAGACTTGAAGGTGGTCTTCCATACATCTGTATGTTCTATTGGGACCTGCTGGCAACCATACTTCAGATCAATCTTAATAAAGTATTTGGCCCCTGTGAGTTGATCAAGGAGGTCAACGATTCAAGGAATCGGGTACCGGTTTCAGACTGTGATTTTATTATGGGCTCGGTAATCAATGCAGTCACCAGGTCCCATCTTTCTTCTGCACCAAGATGATTAGGATCCCACAAGGCGATGAGATGGGACATATTCACCCCTTGTGGAGAATTTCTTGGATCTTCTTCTTGATCTCCTCGTTTTCTAATAGAGAGAGACGGTAGACCGACCTATTGGGTAGCGGTGCACCTAGGGTCATATCGATGGGATGCTTGACCTGGCAGTGCAGAGGTACCCTGATATGAGAGGAGAATATATATGATTATTCTTCCATGACCTTATCTAGTTTCTTCTTTTGTGTGGAGATATCGGTTGCGGAGGCCCTTGATGTGGCTGCGATATTTTTCTCACTCTGAGAGCGAATCACGAAGTAGAAAAATTTCTTGGTCTAAGAGATGACCTTCCTACATTCTTTAGCAGAGATCAAAGAAATAGCACTAGGAGGGACTGCCTCGAGTATCCTGTACTATTTCCTATTCAATGTAATAATAACACTACAAGGCCTAGACACACATACAACATGATGTTTCCATAAATAATATTGGCCCAAAATAACATTATGTTGCCATAGGGGTAGACCTAGGGTTCAACGCTTCAACAATGCACCAAAAAAACCCTAACTATTGGCCCTTTCGACAACACCTGCAAAGAAGATGAAGGATCACCTGAGGTAGAGGCAGGGGTGGTTGCATGATTCAAGTGTCTGCAACCTAGTTGGGACACAGATCTATGATTACAATATTCTAACAAAGAACTTAGCAGTTACCATTCATTAGTATTAAACGAATACTTACTTCACAGATAAAACCCTAATTACAGAGTAGCGCAATATTCAATCATATCTAACACATCTAAGCACTTAGCATGAGGAAACATATTAGATCTAGCATCTTATTCACATCATTAAGCATTGAGCTATCATATTCATCTAAACATACATTATTTCACTAAGCATCAATCACATGAACAATGTAACAACCATAATGCACAAAGTAGCCACAACACATGATATGTGGTTCACCCCAGCATGGGGCTACGTCCACCAACGCTTCTTCTTCTATTATCTATTGTCAATATTCTTACAGGAACCGAGCATCAAAACCCTAATCCATGTAGGAAAGGAGATCTATGTGCACCTCACTAGATCCTCCTTCCCCGGTCTAGGTTACAACACAAAGCCTTCTACAGTATGTGCACATAGTGCTACAAACAATCTACACTTAGCTTCACAAATCTAAACATACACTAAGAATAGAGCCTCTTACAATACTTGCACTTCACACTTCGGCCTACAACATAACACGTTCACACAATCCCCTCTCCTACTTACTTCACCTAGATATCTATTTATACATTACAAAAGGGCCTCACGGGTCAACATCCCCATACCCGTTACATAAACCCAAAACCCAAAAGTTCCCTAAAAAGGGGCAAGGATCCCGCAATCTCCGCTTTGACTTGTGCTCTTCCTTCGACCAGCCTGTCGAAGTCCCAAAATAGGTCAAACCTGACCAAGGATCTCCAAAACTTGGTCAAGGGCCAACATTACCCCAACACTCATCTGTGACTCATCCCAAGTCACTCTAATCTGGGTAAGCCTACCTCAAAATCCTTGAGCTTGGCTCGAGCTTCTTCAACCTGTTTCTTAGACAAGGCCTTCTTCTCGATGAACTCTTGAAGAATTTCCTCTTTCACAAGTGCCTCTAAGAAATGTTCTACCAAAGTGACTACCTGTTCCATCTCTATTCCTCTACCTTCAATTTACTCAAAAAGTAGGCAAGATGCATCCTGGTCTAGCTGGATCTTCTGAGTTACTTCCATGAGTTTTCTTTGTATGGCATGGACCTGTTGTTGAGATGTGCTTTGTTCTTGGGATATTTTCATTCTCTCAACTGTTGATAGGTGTTTCAACTGTGCTTGTACAGTTGTTGCTTTCTTCTTTTCCTCCTAGAGTTGTGACTTCGGTGTCTTTAGTTCAGGGTTCTTTGTAATTCACTCATAAGTCTACCAACTATGATCAATTAGCTATTTACATTCCATGGATAAGGCCTTGATTCTCTCAACTCTGCTCCAGGAAGTTTCTTCTCTCTGGTCTCACATGTCCTGTTTGTAGCTCTAGTTCTACGACCCTCTATTGAATCTGTTGAATGGCTTCAACAAGCTTTGCTACTTGATCTTCCATTGGGTCTTCCTCCATTTGTTTTGAGCCCGTCACAGAGTGAAGTGCTATGTTGATTTCTTCTTTGACTCCAACCTGCTCCACAATCAGTCATTCTTTCTCTCGTTGGATCTGCGCTTTATCCTCTTCGAAATTACTTTGGAGGTCATCCTTCTTCTGTTGCTAAACTCAGCGTTGCTCTATCACCTCCTCTTGTGCTTGCTTCAGGGTCAATGTGACCTGTTCTTTTTCCTCCTTCACATGATGAAGGTGAGCTTCACTCACATCAGTTATTCTATGGAGTTGGGCAGGCTCATCTCCCAACTCTGTTTCATCTGATGGCGGGGGCGCAGTGGACACTTCGCGGCTGGAGTGAAGGGATTACTATACACCTCTTAGCTCTGATTCAATACTATCATACATTGTTTCTTTCTTGGATTCATTTCTCACCAAAATATATTCTGACACGTCTAATACAACTACGATAATGAAGTCGAAGTCATCGACCATGAGCATAGTCTGCACCTTTGGCTTACTATCTTTGGACTTCTTCCGTGATGTAGGTTTCGTGGGGGAGACATTTCTTTTCTTAGATGGATTTGCATCATCAGGGGAATTCTATCGTGATGTTACTTCACCTTGCTTCTATTTATCTTCTTTCCCATTTCTCTCTTATTTATCTACTTCCTCATCACCTCCTCCACTAGGTGAATCTGATGCAGTCTCTTATGATGTGTTGTGTATTTCCTGTACATCTTCCTTCTTTTTCTTCTTGCTACATCCAGGTGCATCATATTCTTTGTGGGAAACCATCAGACTTTTGATTAGATCGGGGTCAGACAGTTCAGCCTGGTCTACCAGGATCAAGAATTTTGTGGGACATTCCTTAATTCTTTATTCCATGTCCTCTTATGTAAGTTTATAATATGACTGGAGTTCTTCTTTATGCTCATCTCCACACACAGTGATGTAAATGAAATGCCTATCTATGTGGAACATTATGATGGGCCTGAACCTGTCAAGGGTGTTCAGTGTCATACAAGGGAAGGAATCAATAGCCCTCTTTAGCTACAAGTAGTATCCATGGAACACCGCGTTCGACTGCCATTGTTTCCCCATATTTCTTGTATACTGGAGCGTGGTGAACTTCGCGACTAGCGGTTCGAATGGTTCAATTTCAGGGAAGGTCACTCCTTCCGACATATCCCAAGAAATAAATGTGATGAGGATCAACATCCAGCTAAAATGAAACTCATAGCCATGATCCTAAGCTTCGCGACAATCCAATTATAACTGGTTGACTAAGTAACTCACCCAGTTCATTTGGAGTCCTTCCACAAATGTTTTGGAAAGGTCAACGACAAACCCCATGACCTGCGTGGGTCTATTCTTCCTTACTAGCTTACCAAAAATCAACTGGAAATAAAGTCACACTGCGTCATTTTGAATGGAGGCTACCTTGTGGCCTCACACTCCCTTTTCCACATCATCGTAGGTATATTTAATTCTCTATGTCAAGGCACGAATTGCAGCCTTCCCTGGGTAAAAGTCCTATGGCTCGGGTCCCTGCATGCCTAATCTGGTGATCTTATGGATCAACATCGGATCAACAGTGATGCGTCTATCTAGCCATAAGTAACCACCATGGAAGCATGAAAATAGGAGTTTAACACACGTGTTAACCTCTTGGTGCCTTATAAAATGCGATATCTTCATTACATTCAAAATAGTGGACTGCGCAATGTTCATGGTCCATGGTTGGGGAATGATATTTGATTTCTTTCCCTTCATCTTGGTCAAGTACTTGTGAGGCAGAAGCATGCCATAGCTCTTGCGGTCTCCTAGATTGTAGTCATTGATACTCAAGGTCAAAATATTGTCCATCTGTGGTTTAATTGTGCATATCCCTTTCAGGGGGTATGCCGTAATCAGGGTGTAGTTGAAGTCCCTCAGGACACTGTCATGACTCACCATACCAACTAGAGGTGGGATGTAGTCAGGAATGATAGATGGGATTAACTTTTCATTTCCCAAGTCATCTCGATGCTTGGTTATTTTCTTGGCCGCAGCTTGAGATGGTTTGGATCTGTGAGCAATTGATGGAGAGGCTTGCACTCCTCTCATCGATGAAGCTTGAAATCCTGCAAACATCACCTTCTTAGCCATTAGATTGATTAGAATTTATTCTACTGACTTTTCTACTGCGCTAATGTCATCCGACATGCACACTCGAGATTGGATATCTCAGGTTGATGAACAAATACTCAATGCAATAGAATGGGTGGTGAAGTCTGGATAAACAAAATGCGGTAGCTCTCTATGGGCTCAAAGAATCATTGTTTGCAAAAGTGTTCTTAGTGCAATGTTCAACGGGATAAGTACACAACACCATAATGGTTTCTTCCAACTGGTCGAAAATACTTAATTAATGAAATCCCATCCGTTATGGCATGGTCTCAATGGTCTAATGGAAATCTTTTGGTCCATAACTGATCTTCTAACCATTCAGGAGCATCGTTCTAATGGTCATAATTCCTTCGATGGTTATATTGCTCTACCATGGCGAAGTGCCATTCCGCGTTGTTCTGATATTCCGGCAAAGTTCAAATTCTGGAAATCTTCATTCTGCGAAGTTCTTCCTTGAGCTTCTTGCAATTTTTCTAACTTTTCTTTCTTCTTGCTAAGATTTTTAGCCTTTTTTCCTATAATCTGAGTTACTGGGTTCCTCTTCCCATTTTTATTCTTATCTTCTCTTGGCATAGTAACTTAGCGCTAATGATGATCTTTCATAGGGTTCAAGGGAAATACTTCTTCTTTGTCTGGGGTGGGTACTCTACTTTCCTTTATGGACAAGTTTTCAAATCGAGTTGTGTTCTTTTAGTTTTGACATCCAGATCCCCGATCCTTAGTAGCTTCGAATTGTTATATTGTTCTTCTATCAAGTGTGTTATTCTCCTAGTCATGAAATCTATTAATTATTTCTTTTTCTGTTCTAGGGATTCCTCTTCTTTTCTTCGCCTCTAGTCTTTCTCAATCCAGGTTTTTCCCAATAGAATAACAAATGGGGCATTGTTCTCAATAATCTTAATGACCTCAAATTCCTCCTTTGTCGAAGTTCCATGAGCACTCATAGATGTCTGGGTAAGTCTTCCACATAGGTTGATTATCTTTCCTCTAAATAATCCTATAACTCCTAATGAGGGAATCATAGCAGGTTTTCCTAAAATTTCCCAAGTTCTTTTTGTCATGATATTCACCCGTGTTTCCTCATCCAGAACACAATCTATGTCAAAGTATCATATTCTTGTTTCTATGCACTCTTTGTCTTTTAAGATCTCTGATATATTGGTGTCTTTGTGATCCTTCAGGGTTTCTTTCATCTTTAGTAATACAGTCTATGATTCTTTCTGGGATTCTTCCATAGTCATAGTCTCTTGGCCTTTCTCATGGTTTTCTTGTTCCATATTCATTCTTTCAAGCTTAGAAATCATTCTAGGGAAATCCAAAACTTCATGGTCCATAGATTTACAACAAATACAACTAGGTCTTCTACCACGTCATTCCTTAGCAAGATGTCTTGGTCTTATGCAACTGTAACAAAGGGTTAATCCTCTCTTTCTTTTAAATGATCCCCAGACTTTAACTGCGCACTAGGATCGTAGTAACTAGCCTGCAAAATATTCTTTCTAGGATGTTGCATCCATTTGTTAGTCCAAACATTATTTCTATGCATATGAATAACATATCTATCAAATATACTCATATCAAATCTTCTTTCTTCTAACTGTGCCCTAGTTTTCAGGCTAGGAATTTTTTTATCAAACATACCTAGATCCATACTTTCGAAACAAAATTTTTCACTTATCTTACTTTCAACAAATCACAAAGATTTCAGATCTTAAAACTTTCATTATTCATACCTTTTTTAGAGCACCCAACTTTCAGATCTTACCTCTTTTCTTTAGATCAGACTTCTCTTCTCATCACAAATCTTCACAAGTCAAGTGGAACAAAGCGCACTAAAGAAAAAGATCTACATGTAGAGATCTTTATTTTCCTCAGTTCCCAACAATCACAGTTTCAGGTCCCCGCAACATAACCATTTGTTGGCACAGGGGCAGACCCGGGGTTCAACGATTCAACAACGCACCAAGAAAACCCTAACTACCGGCCCTTTCGGCAACACCTGCAAAGCAGATGAAGTATCACCCGAGGTAGAGGTAGGGGTGGTTGTAGGACTCAAGTGTCTGCAACCTAGTTGGGACACAGATTTGTGATTACAATATTCTAACAAAGCACTTAGCAGTTACCATTCATTTGTATTCAACCAGTACTTATTTCGCAGATAAAACCTTAATTATAGAGCATCGCAGTATTCAATTAGATGTAACACATCTAAGCACTTAGCATAAGGAAACAGATCAAATCTAGCATCCTATTCACATCATTAAGCAGTAAGTTATCATATTCATATAGACATATATTATTGCACTAAGCATCAATCACATGAACAATGTAACAACCATAATGCACAAAGCAGGAACAACACACAATATACGTGGTTCACCCCAGTGTGGGGCTACGTCCACCAACTCTTCTTCTTCTATTATCTTTTATCAATATTCTTACAAGCACCGATTATCAAAACCCTACTCCGCGAAGAACAGGAGATATGCATGCACCTCATCAGATACTCCTTCCCCAGGCTAGGTTACAACACAAATCCTTCTACAGTTTGTGCAGAGAGCACTACAAACAATCTACACTTATCTTCACAAATCTCAACTTACACTAAGCACAAAGCCTCTTACAATACTTGCACTTAGCACTTCGACCTACAACATCACACTTTCACACAATCCCCTCTCCTACTTACTTCGCCTAGATATCTATTTATACATTACAAAAGTGCCTCATGGGCCAACATCCCCATACCCGTTATATAAGCCCAAAACCCAAAATTTCCCTAAAAAGGGGCCAAGATCCCGTCATCTCCACTTTGACTTGCGCTCTTCCTTCGACCAGCCTGTCGAAGTCCCAAAATAGGTCAAACTTGACCAAGGATCTCCAAAACTTGGTCAAGGGCCACCACATTACAAACATCAATAGGAGCAACATCACACAATACCTCATATTTAAATGGATTGATGTCGTATGACAGTCGACACTCTTGGCTGACACGAAGATCGCTTACTTGGAGGATCCATCCAATGGTGTAGGGTTGTGATTGTGATGTTGTCAGCAGGGCCAACTGCTTGATGACCTCTGCTGAGATGAAGTTCTTCTGGATACCTTTATCAAGGATGAAGTGCAACGGGGTGCCTTTTTTCCACATTTGTGAATGGAAGAGGTGCTCTCCTTCTTTTGGCTCGTCTGGTTCGCTAGGCTGGAGCTTGGTGGTAGCAATAGTGGCACTAGGTTCCACACCAATGATTTATCTTCCCCTTTCTAGTTTTGACTCAGAGTCAGAACCTACATATGATTCAAAGGATTTTATTTCGGCCACCAACAACTGCTTTGAGAGACAATCAACATTGTTATGCCAAGGGATCTTATGGAAGTCACACCACTTCGTTGTATCTTTATTTTTCTTTATGGTGTCATTCTTTGCTTGTGGCTTGGAATGGTTGTCCTAATACTGTCCATGTTTTCTCTTTCCTTAGTTCTATGGGTTGGGGTGTCCCCTTCCTGGATTTTGTTGTTGTTATGTACCTGAATAGATCTACAAATATAATCACCACAAATATTGAATACAAAATAGATCCACAGATTAATATAGAAGAAACCACAATATTATTATAAGAAACCTCCCCCCCCCACTACCTTTCTAGCTACCTAATAGCTGTGAAGGGTTCCGAGGCCCGAATTGCCGCTTCTTTTGTTTGAGCTTCTGCTCAATTTTGATGACATATCGGTAGGATTCCCCCAAGGATGACATGTCCATAAATTCCATTTTTGTCTGGATGTATCTATGAAAAGCACCATGATACTTGAGCACCATATTTCACTCTGAATCTTTGATACCCAACTTGGTGCGCAAGGTACGGAAGATATTTGTGAACTCTCACACTGCTTGGTCTGTTTCTTGTCACGGCGTGGTCCATTTGGTATACAAGTTGTCATGACTTTCGACAGGGTAGTATTGTTCCTTAATAACATCCCTGGAGGATTCCCAGGTGGTCATGACTATAAATAATGATGGTTCCTCTATTTGTTTTTTTCTCACATAAATTTTCCCACCAATCTTCCACATGGAGAATGACTTTAAGGAGTGAAAAAATAATATTTTCTCTATTTAAAAAGTTATGGACAAAAAAATACCCTTCTAGTAGATTCAACCACTTGTCTACATCATCTACGTCTATATGACCTTCAAATATAGGAATATCTAATTTTATTTTTACCTTGAAAGGGGCAGCCCTTCCGCTCGAGGAAGATGCGTCGCCTGTTGGTAGTCGTCGAAGGATTTGCGCGAAACTATCCATCATATTGTTCCTCTATTGTGTGAGGGATTTATAAAAAAACATTTTGAAAGGATATCCTGTCCTTTCATATTTCTTTTCTCCTTCCATGAGAGGTTTCTTGGGCATGCAAAAGATTTTGTCCTGAAGAGAAACAAGCTTGAGACCCAATTCCTTGTACCCTGACCTCGTTGGGGACATGCATTAAGATGACAAGCAACAAACCACTCTAATTCCATTGATCGAACAAAATGAATAAAAAATATTAAAATATTATTAACACGGAATAACTGAGATATAGTAAAACTGGTTTTCTATTCAATGAGGAAATAAGTTGAAATTGTAAAATGCAGCGGAAACAAGCTTGTTGGAATGGTGGAATCTTATCTTTGAGAAGAGATGTGACGGTTGTGATCATTCGCAAAAAGATGATTACAATGAGGCTCTAAAGGCCTTTTTACAATAAAAAAGAATGTCAAAAACCCTAGACATCCAAAAACCTAACCCTAGGAGATGAATCACCAAAATTCATGTGGGCCATGTTTGGGTAAGTTAGTACAACAACTTCCCTGGGTCATAAATTTTGCATGCGATCTCTGGTTTAGGTAACGATATCCCATTGGAAAGGTATTGTTGAGGAGATTCATTTTAGGGGCTCAATCAAAGACTTATACCATCATTGAGAAGCTCAATCCCAAAAAAACTTCATTTAGGCACTCAAAATGGCCCTCGAAGTTAAAAACTGCTAAAAATAGTAAGTTGCCAAAATTGCTAGAAAACTATTTTGGGCGAGTTTCAAATGGTGGGTGGTCATGGATATCCACCAGGATCAATGGGTTAAGTGTGATAAATGTTGCAAGGGTTAATAGTGATACAATTATACACTTTTTTGGGTATAAGGGTTATATATGTATATGATTTAGAGAATATAAGGTTTATAGTCGAGAGGGATAAGATCAATGGGTTACAATAGTTAAGGAATATGTAGATTAAAGTGATTAGAGGTTACAAGATTTAAGGGTTTTAAATATTTATACTTAAAGGGATTTTGGATTATATAAGTTATACAAGTTATGTATTGGGGGTTATAGAAGTTAGTAGTTATAAGTGTTAAGGTTATAAGTGTTACAATTAATATTTATTATAGTGATTAAGGGTTAGGGAGGTAAGGGTGATAATTGTTATAGGGGTCAAGGGTTGTAGGGGTAAGAGTTATATTCAAATATATAAAAGATACACATCATAAGGGTTATAAGTGTTATGCTTTATAATAGCTCATGGTTATCATGGTTTAGGTGAATAGGTTATAGGTGTTAATTATGTATTAGGGATATAGGTCTTAAGGGTTAATGTTTATAATACTAGTACTTAGGGGTTATATGAGATAATTATTATGGGTTATTTATATTAGGGGTTTTAGGATATAAAGGTTATAAGGATTTGGGAGTAAGGGGTTAAACAATTAGGATACACATTAATGAAAAAAGTGAGGTGTTATGGATTATAAGGATTATAAATTGTAGAGGATAAAGGTTTAGGGGTTACAAGGGTTATGGTTAGGGGGTATAAGAGAGATATTAGTTAGTATAAGTGTTAGGATTTATAAGTTTTATAGTTTTTAACAATTAGGTGATATGGGTGTAATTGTTTTATGGGTGAGGGGATAGGGTTATAAGTTATAATTGTGAGGGGTCAATATTTTAGGGTTGGGGTTTATTTGGATTTTGAGTTATAAGGGATGGGATTTATAGGGGTTAAAACAAGGGGGTTATATTAGTATGGGTTAAAGAGGTTATAGGTTATGGATTAAGGGTTAGGGTAATAAGTTTTAAGGGTTATGAATTAGAAGGATTAGGGTTTATAATTATTAGTGATTGTTTGGAAGGGATAATTTTTCAAGGTAATAAGGTTTAGGGGTTATAATGGTTATATCATTTAGGATTTATAGGTTCATGTTTTATAGGTTATAGTTGATAGATTATAGGGTTAGTAGAGACATGTTATAAGAAGTAAATATGTTATATGGGTTATATGGGTTAAGAATTAGGGATGATGGGTGTTATAGGTAAGGGGTTATAAGGATTAAGCTATAGGGTCAATGGATATGAATGTTTAAGGTATATAGGTTATAGAAGTTATGGGTTATTTTAGGGTTTATAGAGGTTATGTATGATATGTTTGGATTTTGGGGATTTAAAGAGTTGAACATTATATGAGTTATATTAGAGGTTATGGATGACATTGTTTCTAAGAGTTAGTGATTATATGGTTAGAGGTTATAGAATATAGAGGTTAAGTTTTAGATGTTACATTCATAGTTAGGGGAAAATGAATTTAAGTGATTAGGTGTTATAGTGATTAAGGGATACAAGAGTTAGTATCTATAGGTGCTATGACATATATAGGTTGGGGGTGATAAGTGTTAAAGGTTACATATATTAAAAATTAAAGGGGCCATAGGGTTTAATTGATGATAAGGGTTAGAATTTATAGGCACTAGTGCAAATTCTTATTGATTATATTAGGGTCATCATGGTTGGTGTTGATAAAAGTTAAATGGATTAGAGATTAGGGATTCGGTGTGAGATATTATCGGGGATACCGGTTGTATTTTTATGGAATAAGGGATTATAAAAGTTAAGGGTCATATGTAAAATGGGTGAAGATTACTTATTTATTAGGTGTTATAAGTGTTAGCAACTGATAACTAAAGTGAGAAGATATAGGTGTGAGGGGTTATGCATTCACAATAATAAGGATTAAATTTTATAGGGATTTAAGGTTATATTAGAGGTTAATGTGGGTTAGTGGTACAATGGTATAGGAAGTAGGGGTTATATATATTAGGTGTTAGTGGTTATATAAATGATTATGAAGAATAGTGATTATGACTATAAGAGTTAGTTTTTGGGAGTAGTAAGGTTTAAGGAGAAATGGTTATGAGGGATAGTGGTTATGGTTGTAAGGGTTAGATAATGGAAGTGATAAGGCTTAAGGGTTAGAGTTATATATTTATGTGTTAAGGATACTAATATATTATATGGATTGGGAAAGTAATTATAAATGAGTAAAGTGGTTGTATGGGTTTGGACATATGCCATATAAGCTAGGGGTTATTGTGGTTAGGTTGTAGGGGTTTTGGGGTTTATATAGTATAGTGTTTAAAGGTTGTAAGTGTTAGTGGTTATATTAGGGGTTATACATGATATATTTTTATCATAATTAGATACAAGGATTGTATTGTCTATTAAGAGTACATGATTTATGGGTGATAGTGATTATAAGATTTAAAGATTGCAGGGTTAAATGGGCTAGATAAAATAAGAATTATAAATTATAGTTTTTAGGAGTCATATGTATCTATGGTTATAGGGTATGTGTCCAGGGTTTAGGATTTATAGGGTTTAAGGGTTAGAATATATATGGGTTATGTATTAGAGTTAATAGGGAATTGAATGATAAATTTTATAATTTACATGTAGAAATTAGAAAATTTAAGAATCCCTCTCCTCTCCCCTAATATATTATATTAAATAAAGATTCAATTCAAGAACTATATACAAATTGTATTAAACTTACCTATTACTTAAGACAACAAAACACTTGACTAATATACCTCCACATGTGAATGAAAGCCTAAAGAAACAAGATCAACCAACTAGTAAAGAATTTGATGAGAAGTTCTCTTTTGATTCAAAATGCATGGGATATTTAATTGATAAGGATCAGAAGGAACATTCATGTTCACTAAAAGTGTCATGTGATGAAATGAGACAATGTGAAAGAAGCTATCCTTCGTTTCTTTTGTTTCCTATTTATAATAGTTCCAATGAATGGCTTTTTTTTAGGAATTTATATAGTTTTGTTGTAGAGTGAGCCTATAATAGAAATTTAAATCATAATAAAAACTTTTGAATTCATTAATTCTATCGGGATTGGGATTTCTATTGTAATATATGTGTGTGAGTGCTTGGAATTAGGGTTTTTTGTGATCTCTTGCATGTTGAAATATGTGGAGATCACTCACCAAATTGTACTCAACAAGATTGAGATCCGCTATTGAAAACAAGTAGATATTATGACTTTGAATTTATGGAATTATATGGATTGTGTTGGGAAACTAAGAGGGGGGGGTGAATCAGTTGTTACTGTGCTTAAAAAATTATTCCCATTTAAAACTCATTACAAAACACTCAATGATAATCACAATAATGCAAGGAAGTAAGCAATAGAATATTCAACATCAATCACACACATGAAATATACAGAGACAAATATTCCTGAGGAAACCCATAAATGGAGAACACCTCTTCTTCTTGATATGATAAGTAGTCTTTATTTTATGTACATTATCATTCTTATGAGCACCAAATCCTTTTGAGGCTACCACCTCTGTTTTACAGGCAACAACTTGCTGAGAGCACCAACTCTCTGGTTTTTCTAGCACCTACTAGAAGGAAGCACCAACTCCCTTTGTGTTCCAGCACCAACTGGCTGGAAGCACCAACTTTCAGACACACAAGAACCAACCTGTAGAATATGCAACTTCTTGAGAGCACCATCTCTCTGGATTCTCTAGAACCCACTAGAAGGAAGCACCAACTCCCTGAGTGTTCCAACACCAACTGGATGGAAGAATCAACTTCCAGTCACACAGGAACGAACCTATATAGAAAAGAACAATGGTTCTCCTTTACACCACCCTACCAACCTAGTTTTTCTGGTTGCAACTAGATGGAAGCTACAACTCCCTGTGTTCAAGCACCCACTTGAAACTCCAAGGACAACAGTCCTCTCTAGAACCACCCTACCACCCTGAGATATAAATATTTGTTACTGAAATTTATACAGTGATACATTATTTAACAATGGCTTACTAGTCTTATCATTGTTCTACTATGGTGGTGTGCTCTACATGCATCAGTGTATTCCTACTGGCATATTCTTGCACTTTCTATTCTTCTTCTCTGTCTCTGCATGTGCACCTAGGCTTTCTCTTCCTTTATCATATATGTATATCTATTCTATATTTTTCTTTTATGTCTTATGATCTTTGCACCATTTCCATTCTATGCACTATGCCTCTTTTGTGGGCTTCATCTACTGCGCACAACATGCTTCTACCCACATGAATAACTATCACAAGAAGAAACCTTCTCTTCTCTGTTCTATGCATATTTATCATGCCAAGTCCTCTGCCAGATCATCCAGGCAACTCTCCATAATCTATGGAAATTATCCTGAGTCTATTATTCATTAGTGGTCATTATACCGAGAATGTTCATCGTTAGTGGCCATTATCCTGAGATTCTTTGGATTCTCTCGCAGTTACAGTCTTCAACACTTTTCCATTTGTCAATTATTTCTATGATGAGTCTTCATTCCACTGTAAGTTACCTCGAGACTCTTCAACTCCTCTGGCGATCATCGTGAGGCTCTTCTAATTCTCTGGCAGATACAATCACTTTGTTTTGGTAGTTGTAGAGAGAACCTTCACACACTCATGTGCCTTTTCCCTTCCTGAGAAAACTTCACAGTGGGTGCTAGATTTTTTGGATAAGCCCCTTCCTTTCACGTGACCATGAGTTGTGATTAGAACCCTATCCAAAAGGTGCTTCACGACTTCGCACATCGGATATCTAGCTACAAATTTCCTCGATTCTCCCAACTCACAAAACTACGAGGTGGACCCTATCAGTGTTATCTCCTTCCTCAATCTTTTGCTGATGTGACCTTGGGTGATGCTCTCATGTGACCATGTAATTGTGGGCACGGCCAAAGTTTGTTTGAGGGAAACTCTCTTTTTTCCCCGAAATTCACTACAAATCTCCACGTGTCCTTTCTACAAAACCGTGGTTTCGATTGTGGAATTCCTTCAACTTTTTAAAGTTCATGCACCTTCAATCCCCGCAATGCGATGGGACCATTAATCTCATGATCTTGAAAGTGCTCCTAAATCTGACGGTTCAGATCTATCCTTTTAGCCAATGGATGAGATCAAATAGAGAACTCTAATATCTGTTGTGCTAGATCAATGTTCCATGACCCACTGTAATTCGACGGTCTAGATCTCTTCTCCGCAACTCGTGATGTCAAAAGTTAGAGAAATTCCTTTCTTCAAGGTGCGAACTCCCTAACTCTACCATGTCAGATCAACGGTCCACAACCTTCAGTGATCTGAAAACCCAAATCTCATTGGGATTTCACGTTTTGTGATGTCGAAGGTTAGCCAAATCAATGGTCCATGACCTTCTTCTAGCCAACGACTCTGATCTCCTTCACGAACTAGTACATCGTGACTTCACGTTTCAGCTCTTGTTCGATCAACAACTCAGATGAGTCTATGATCTGACGGTCCAGATTGCATCGAGACTTCATGTTTCATGAGGTTAGAGGTTAGCTCACCTCCCTTCTTCTGATTCTTGATATTCTAAATACTCTGTATCAGATCAACGGTCCACAACTCCCCACGATCTAAGGGCTCATATCCACTGGCGAACTCGGACATCGCAAGTTCCTACAACTCTCACCTTTGAAATTTATAGTTTGGGAGTCAGCGAAATGTTGATCTCTCACCATGTGTCCTTCCAAACACAAATGGCTAGGATCGACTCCACTCTACCCCTTGTAAATATTCCGAAGTTTGATTCTTCAAACTCTCGGATCTATGGCCACGTGTCAACCCTGACTATGGACAATTTCAATGACTTCAAAACTTGTCTCGTGCACTTTCCTTGGGATCCAATGATTGTTGGTCCATGCACTCAGATCTAATGGCTAAGATAAATTCTCCTCTTCTCTCTGTGTTGCTTCCTCCTATATGGACTTTGATCCAATGGTCTAGATTCTCCATAGTGATGAATCCAACGTTTGATGGAAATTATCAGATATTTCAGCTTATCCTGTCCTTCCAATCAAAATTGATCCAACGGTAATTATCGCTCTTCCTCTTGAGTTTTTGATCTCTCTGACTTAGAAGGTTTTCTAAATTTTCAAGGATCTCGACCTTTTCTCCTCTTACGAGTCCATCTCTTGGACCTCATCTGCACTTCTAGAAACTACTATCTCTTTTGAGCTTTCTCCTCTTCTACTCTCTCGAAGTTTGGTTCATTATTGTTATTGCCATCAATGACAAGCACACTCTTCCTATAAACATGCCATAGTTGTTGTTGTTCTTTCCTATAAACATACCATCTTCATTGATGTTCTTTCCATCAATGAAAAGCACACTCTACCTGTAAACATGCCAAAAATCTCCCCCTTTGGCATTGATGAAAACCCTAAAATACTGCACTGTTCTAGTTAGACCTCCAACTATAGCATCCAGACCACACCCTTTCTCCCCCTTTTGACATCAATGTCAAGGAAAAAACGCTCCCCTTGAGCTATTGCAGTACTTTTCGAAGGTATTAGATATTCAACCAACACAAACTCCCCCTGACAGGATGGACTCTCTTAGGTGAGAGAAGGGATGACACCCAACTTCTGACGCAGATATTCAAATGGTGTCTTGGCTAGGGGTTTAGTACATATGTCTACAATTTGTTTTGTCGTTTGAATGTAATGAACCTGAACAATCTTATTAGTGACTTGCTCTCTTAGAAAATGGAATTTTATGGGGATGAGCTTGGTCTTGGAATGAAATACTAGATCCTTGGACCTGTTTATCTTCAACTTCAACTGTATCCTCTCTAGTAGACTCAATATTGCTCACCTCTCTTTCTGGGATTCCTTAATCAACCATTAAATCAATGCAATCAAATAATTTATACAATATTTTATTAAATCATATATATCCTTTACCATTGGTAGCATATCCTAAGAAGATGCCTTCATCATCCCTATCATCATACTTTCCTCTCAACTATTCCATTTTGATGTGGAGTGCGTGGGATTGTGTATTCTCTCATGATCCCATGTTTATCACAGAATTCCTTGAAATCACATGACATAAATTCTCCTCCTCTATCTAATCTTATTGCCTTTAACCTATTGCATGTTTGACTCTCAATTAAATCTTTAAATATTTTAAATTTATCAAATTCTTCAGTTTTTTTTTTAGAAAAGAAACCCAAGTGAGTTTTGAGTAATCATCAATGATAAGCATGAAGTAGTTTTCCTTCCCTGTGCCTTCTTGTCTTGATGGTCCATGTTATCCCTTACTTTTAGGGATAACCAAGAGATCATGTCTTGAGGCCCACAGGTCCTAGACATGGAGTACTGAGAGAAAGATTGACCTAAGAAGGGCCCTGGAGGGCCCATCCTTTTCTTCTTCCATCAGCTTTATCATGTCAGCAGCAGTAGCATCCATCACCATCGGCTTGGTCTTGTATCAGAAGAGGTTCTTGCTCCATGAGGTAATTCGTCTAGGTATCATGGTATGTGTCACTTTTGATCATTGAAACCTTTAAATATATGCATATGATTCCTTTTATCTCTAACAACTTCTTGGATCTTACATTAGCCCACTTGACCATGATTGGGGAGATTGACAGGGTGCCCTAGCAAGCCTGTGCCCATAGGTTTTGGTTTTCCACCGGGGGGATTTCTGAAAAGCCATCGTCATCTCCCATCATAGCACCACTATTTCACCTTGTCTCCTGCTCACTTATCCCATTCCCCTTGTCCAGGCATTGGGTTGACCTATTTGTAGGATTGCACTTCATCTCGTGGGAAGAAGGGGCTAAAGGCCCAGAAGGTAAAAGCAACTGGTAAAATATAAAAGCCTAGAAATAAGACCTTGAGATGCTTCACCCAGGGATCCCCCAGAAGGAAATAAAAATCCTTTCAGTAAGAAACAAGAGGGACCCGAAAAATAACAAACAAGACCTAGTCAAGAGGATAGGGGGTCTCATCACGAGCCAACCTTCTCATCTTTATGAAAGTACTTATGGGTAACACTGTCAACTCTGGTCACCATGCCAAGGCAGTGTCCTCTAGTTATCCCTTGAATAAAAGAAAAAGGAAGAAGAAAAAGAAAATAAAAGAAAAGAACAAATGAAAGAGTAGGCTTGGAAAAATTTGCATCCATGATAGGTACAACTCACCTTCTACAAAGGCACCCACAGATAACATCATGCATCCCTGGCTCTCACTTAACCTACATGTCTGGACATCCCCTAGTCACATCACCTCACTTACATGGCTTGGATGAAACCTTCCTGGAAACTTCCCCTTTCTTGTGGATACTAGCCCAATAGGATGTCTTGTCTTTTTCTCCAGTCATGTATTGTAGGTTTTTGTAATGTCTTTGAGCTATTGACTGATGTATTAGGGTCTTATGCATATGTTTGATAATATTGATGATGAAACATGATTAACATTACTATGATCTCGGTGACTTATGAGCCCATGGAGAGTGTAGCCTTTGATGTGCAGGATCATGCCCGATGGACAGGTACGATTTGGACTGGTACACATGGGGAGATGATCAGTTTGAACCTCCATGGGGCTAAAGATCCCACCAGCTAGATGTTGAGACCCCATCAGGGGGCAGATATAGGACAATGGTTGATTAGGGTCATGCACTGGAGAAGAAGAGGATGTTCCATCAGAGGCACTTTAGCAGAGCCCGACCTAGGGGGAATGACCCCTTTTCATTGGAGCGTTGGCCTTGGGAGCCTCGGGACGCCCCTATCCTCACCATGACATCATCCAGCTTCATGGACATTCATGGACATAGACTGGGCAACAGTGGCACATGTGGCATGTTGGAGAGGCCCCAAGGGGGCTAAATTTTTTCTCCTGGATGTCTCATTTTCCCTAAAAGGGGCTGGCGCCTCCCTTGAAGGAGATTTTACCTTATTAGCTCAGTTAGGGTTTTGATTTGACAATTTAATGTAAAAAATAGTATTATGGCCTTGTCGGCCTTTTTATGACCTAAAATTTAATTAAGGTCATTGATACGGTATATATTGAGGAGTTTTAGACTCATTTTGACATAACACATCACTAACTCATTAGTGAGGTCTGATTTTTTCACCCTATTGGGGTTATTGGATGAACTAAGGAAGGTGCACTTGTTGAAAGAGGAGATTTTTGGCATTCTATGGTGTTTTTCTTGAAGGAAGGTTTACGACTAGGGTTTGCATGATTATTTTCTTGATGATTTGTAAGTATTTTTTATGGAAAACTTCTTGATTGAATGGTTGCAGTTTAATTTCTTGCATCTATTTACAAATATTGTTGAATCAAAACCCTAGGGGTCAAACACACAAGTAGGTCATTGTCTCATGTCCCCTAATAGAAAAAACTTTTAGCCATTGAAGAAGAAGAAGAGAGCCTAGCCATAGCTACACTCCTTCTTTCTTCTTCCCTTAAGCTAGGCGTACCTTTGAAATTCAAGAGGAAGAGGAAGTCCCAAGCCTAGGTTATCTACACCTAGGGCCATTTTATTTTAGGGTTTGATGAAAGAGCCTTGCCTTAGCAACACTCTCCCTCTTTAAACTCTCTTGTCTTGACTTTTCTTTTCATTGAGATAGTTGTTTGCCGGGAAGGAGGAGAGAGAATGAGGCCTTGCTTTAGCAACACTGGAGTGAGCCTCTCTCCACTAGGGTTCCATCTTTGAGGCCCTTCTTTAGCAGCACCTTGAAACCTTTCCCTCTAGTCCTTTGCAATCTTGTCCCCTTCAACTTGTGCATCCTTCACTTTTTGACTCCATTCAGCCCGAAGGCACTGATATTAGACCTCCAACATTGAAGTGAAAGTGATCAAACAAACTCTCAAAGTCTTTTCTAAATTGAAACCCTAACTAACTGCTAACCCTAAAGTTGTTGACGTCATACTTGAATATCTCATCTTTATGCAGCAACGTCCTATTTAAGAAGCAATTAAATTGCGATTTAGACATTAACTAATGTTTTGTTTATTTGTTACATTGAATGCCATCTCATTTCAGTATTTATTGAGGAAGTGATATTATTTGCATTGCTATATTGATAAACATTGACTTCATCAATATTTATTTCCATAATTTCTTATTTAAATATCAAATAGTCTTATGAAGTACTAACCCATTGAATCATAGCTTGCATATATATTGGTTTGTTGTTGCTTTATTCCGGGCATATGTTTTTCTTTGGGACTTCACTTCATTATTGGTTGTTTAACCGGGACTATCTATTTTGGTAGTGAGCTATGGAGGGGGAACTTTACCTTTTTCCTTTTAAACTTTTGCCTCTTCAAAAATCCAGGTTACTGGGGATGTCTCCCCTGGGCCTAACCTCCATAAAGAGAAAGAACCTCCCCATCGTGGTGACATTGGGTGGGATAGGTTCCTATTACGCCAGTTTGACCTCCATTTTATAGACATTTTACCTAGCTACAAACTGTGCAATAACAGTCCACATAAATCCATATGAACTAATTGGAGTGGTTTCTATGTTGAATTAGAGCTCTGTGGATTTAAACCGTGTCTTGGTTAGCTTTCCTACTTGGCAGGGTTTATATATAGAATCTTGTGGCTTTGATAATTTTGGAAGATATTTTACTGCCTCCAAATTTTTGAACTTGATTAAGTGGTCAAAGTTTATCTGTCCAAATCTCTTATGCCATAACCATCTTTCATCATGCTTTCTTAGATGACAATCTTCTCTATATTCTTTCATCACACATGCATTATTATTTGTCCTTATGATTTTAGCCACCATTTGTCCTGAGTTTACATTCTTTACCTTACAATATTTGGAAGTGAACACCTCTTCACAGCCTCTATCACACATTTGAATTACAGTGAGCAATTATGTTTCAACCCATCTACAAGACGAACATCTTGGGCATATCCTTTGCCATTACTCAAACTCACCATCCATTTACCCTTGATTTTACATGGTTCGTCATTTCCAAAGGTCACATTTCTTGTTTTTCTTTTACTTATAGAAATAAGCTTATCCTTGTCTCCATTCATGCGCTTGGAACATCCACTATCTATATTCCAGGGGCCCTTTTGTTTTTGAGCTGAAATTACTAGACCACATTTTTCACTATCTTTCTTTTTCCATGTGTTGGAATTTCTAGCTAAGGACTTTATCCTTGGATTTGCTTTGTGATTTTTCATATGTTTAATGATCCCAAGCCAAATATTTTCTTGGAATCACTAACTACTATTGATCTATCGATGTGCAGGTATTTATTGAGTTATTAAGTGCATACAAGATTCCTCAACACATGAAGATCACAATATATTCAAGATGTAGAAGAACAAGCAAAGATCTGACCTTTTTATTATGAGCATTGTAATATCAATACAATAGATGGCCGATATTGCATAAACCTTAGATGGTCGTACAAGCAATAGATATGAGCTGCTACAAAATGCTCTCGACAATACAAAATAAACCTCCAAAGGTTGGATATACAATGAATACTGAATCAAGTAGATTTGATTCATACTAATGCTGAACCTCCAAGCTAGAAAGTGCCACGCCCCACTAGAATGCTAAAGCCCTCAATAATTCCGCCCTGCTACCAAAAGTGTCCAATCATCCCGAGAAATATGCCAAATGATAGATCGGGCAACTGTAAGGACAACCCAAATGTCCAAATTCCCAAATCCACTCTCAAACCCTATAGATATGAATTCCTCCACTGAATGGTGTGCCCCACTGGATGACTGAAATCCTAGATCGTTCATCCCCGATGAAGGAGGCATCCAAATGATTTGAAACTCTCCAAGAATATAGATCGAGCTATGAGAATCCCATGGGAGATGTTTCGGACTCAGATCTCAAGCAGATCTCCCTAGATATGAGTTTTACTGAATCACAAGACATGCCCCATGGCTTCAAGATGTCCCCATCTGCAGAAAAATGTAGAATGATGATAACCCTCCAAAAAATCCCTCAAAATGATGGTCCTACCCCTACAAACAAAACCCAACTGTTGGAATGGCCCCAGGCCCTCAGGATAAGCTGGATCGAACCTCCCTCTAGATGATGGTGCACCCTTGCTGGAAACATAAGAATAGTACAGCCTGCTACCTTCTAAAGCACTAGATGGAGATGGGTTGAGACTAGAATGGTGTGGAGGAGTCCTTCATCCCCGAGACCAAGATGCGGAACAAGGTGAGTGGATATTTCACCACTGATTTGCTCACAAGGTTTTGTACAACAAAACCCCCAAACTGAATGCTCAAGAGCACTAGAAAATGCTAATCCAAAACCAGAATGTCTAATAGGTGCACCCCAGCCTCTTACTTATACCTTTTCCTTCTAATTCTCTGTTGAGTTAGGTTAACTCCCAGGGTTAATATTCTATTCTTCTGTTGAGTTATCTTTTACCCTTAATCCCTTTTCCTTTCTTAAGTCAACTTAAAATATAACTTTAGCCTCTTTGACTTCCCCCTTCAGTGTAAGACTATGACCTAGTGGGGGTGCCCAGGCCACTAAATCTCCACATCACCTCTCTAAGAGGTGGGGAACATTACAGCCTCCCCTGCATGAAATTGCTTGTCCTCAAGCAATTCCAAACCTGCTTCTCTTACCACGTGTTCCTACTCCCAATTGGCATCCTCAATGGGTAAATCCTTCCACCTGATCAGGTACTCCTTGATGCTTCAGTTTTTGAGCCTCTTCTCTCGGACTTCTAGTACCTCCTCCTGAATCAAAATAAGTTTTCCCTCCTCATCCATGGGGGGTAATACCTCAATAGGCCTGATGTGTTTACCGAGGGATTTCTTAAGGCACAAGACATGAAAAACGTTGTGAATTATGCTACCCTATGGAAGCTCCAGCTCGTAAGCTACAACCCCTATCCTCTTGCTAACTCTGTAGGGTCCAAAGAAACGTGGCTATAGTTTCTCTGCTCCACTTCTTTTAATGGAAGCCTGCCTGTATGGTTGCAGCCTCAAGTAGACTAAATCACCAACCTCAAAATTCCAGTCAACTCTTCTTGTCTTCTTGGACCTTCTGTTGATTTTGTGCCCTCTGTAAATGATCCTTCAATTCCCTGAGAATGTCTTGGCTCTGTTGTACCCAATCTTGCACCATGGGTGCCCTGCTGTCCCTGAAGGAAATCTCCACAAAGGAAAGGGGATCATAGCTATATAAATATCTAAAGGGTGTCATGCCTATGGATACATGATGGGTGGTGTTGTAGCAATATTCTCCCAAGTGCAATCATCTGACCCATGCTTTCTGTTGTCCTACTACGTAATTTTTGAGGTAGCCTTCCACCCATTTGTTGACTATTTCAGTCTGATCGTCCATCTGAGGATGATAACTAGTACTAGGAGTCAATGTCGTACCTACTAATCTGAACAACTCTTGCCAAAACATACTCATGAATTTGTTGTCCTTGTCATTGATAATGGTCTTGGGTAGGCCATGTAGACTGAACACCTCTCTGAAAAATAATTCGGCCACTTGTGCCGCACTGAAGTTTGTGGCTATGGATAAGAAGTGTACAAACTTCGTCAATTTGTCCACCACCATGAAAATGCAATCCTTCCCCTGTGCTCTGGGAAAACCAGTGATGAAATCCATGGATATACTTTCCCACTTGTGTTCTGGAATGGGTAGGGGTTGCAATAGTCCTGTAGCGTGCGTGTGCTCATCCTTGTTTTATTGGCATGTGGTGCACTCTTTGACATGCTTAATCACATCCTCCTTATGGCCTTTCCATGAAAACCTCTATCTCACCTTCCTGTACATCTTACCAATGCCCTGATGTCCTACTACTAGTGAGTTATGACACAAATGTAAGATCTTAGCTTTGAGAACTGATCCAGGAACTAAGAAGATTCGGTCTTTGTAATAAATGAGGTCCTTTATGACCCTGAAGTTGTCGTCCTGTATTTGTCCATCCAATATTTGACAAGCAAACTGATCCTTTGCATATTCCACTATCAAGTGATCCTTCCAGTCAACTGACATACTAGACATGGAAAAAATGGATGGCCTCCTGGATAATGCATCATCTACTGCATTGTTCTTCCCCTTGACAAATTCAATGTCGAAGTCGTAGGCCTGTATTTTGCTTACCCATTTCTATTGTCTTTCATTCAAATCTTTCTACTTCAATAGATATTTAAGACTACTATGGTATGATTTGACCACAAACCTTGCACCTACCAAATATTGCTTGAATTTGGCTAGTGCATGCATGATAGCCACCATTTCTTTGTCGTAAATGCTATAAAGTAGTTCAGGACCTCTGAGTTTCTGACTTTCATAGGAAATGGGGTGCCTATTCTACATCAACACGACCTCTATACCTTCCCTCAATGTGTCACACTCCAAGGTGAAGGGTATGCTGAAATCTGAGAGAGCTAGAACTGGACAGGTACTCATGACTTCTTTCATTTTCTCCATCGTGGCTTGGGCCTCGTCAGTCCATTTGAAGGACCCATTTTTGGTCAGGTCAATCAAGGGTGCACACAGTTGAGAGAACCCTTTAACAAATTTCCTGTAGTATGTGCATAGGCCCAGGAATCCCCTCAGTTTCATGAGTGTCTTCGGAGTAGGCCATTCCCTAATGGTTATTATTTTCTCCTGGTGTACCTATACTCCTTTTTCCCCTATGATGTGTCCCAAGTAGAGTACCTCTGTCATCCCAAACTCACACTTGGATTCCTTGGCGTATAGTGACTATTATTCCATGATTGATAGGATTTGGTCCACATGTCGAAGGTGTTCCTCCCAGGTTTTGTTGTAAATGAGTAGGTCATCAAAGAATACCAACAAGTGTTTCCTCAGCTGTTTGTTGAACACATGGTTCATGAAGGACTGGAATGTGGCTAGGGAATTGGTTAACCCAAAGGGCATTACCAAAAACTCGTAATGGCTATAGTGACACCTAAAGGTTGTTTTTGAGATGTCCTCCTCCCTCATCTTGATTTGATGGTAGCCCGAATGGAGATCAATTTTGGTGAAATAGATAGCTCCATGCAACTCATCCAACAACTCATCAATCCTGGGTATGGGGTATCTATTTTTGATTGTCTTTTTATTCAAAGCTCAGAAGTCAATGCGCATTCTCATAATTCCATCCTTTTTCTTAACCAAGACTACTGAAGAAGTGAATGGGATTGAACTCGGCCTGATGTGTCCCATGTCTAGAAGCTCTTTGATGGCCTTCTCTATCTCGTCTTTATACTTCTTGGGATGCCTATAGGGTGTGGTGATAACTGGTTTAGCCCCTGCTTCTATCTCAATAATGTTCTCGAACCCCCTGTCTGGTGGCACACCCGGAGGAATCAACCCAAACACCTTGTGGTGCCTGTCAAGGATCTTTTTAATCTCTAGAGCATAGTGCACCTTTCCCTTCTCATCCACTCGTGTTGAGACTTTACATTTTGTTGTGTATACAATTTCTTCCCTTCTGGAGATGGATTCCATTTTCTTGGTTGTGACCACTCTAACAGAGTTACCTGTCATGCTTCTGAGCACAACCTTTCTTCCTCCTTCCTCTACAAAGGACATTTCCATGGTCTTGTAATTGGTGGTGAGGGGACCTAAAGTGCTAAGCCACTGCACCCCTAGGATGATGTTGGTATTGGGAAGATCCTTCACATACACATCCTGAACTAACTCATGCCTTCCTAAGGTGAGTTTCATACCTGATATGTATCTATCACAGGGCATAGTACTCCCGCCTACTACCTCTACTTTGAACCCTTCAAACTCTACTATAGGTATGTGCCTCCTCTTTAGTAATGCCTCATCAATGAAATTGTGGGAAGCTCCTCCATCAATCAGAACCGAGACTCTCTATCCCTACAAGACCCCTCTCATCCTGAAGGTGTTGAACTTGGGTACCCCATTGATAGATGCCAAGGTAGCCTTCTCTCTAGCTGCATAGTCAAGTTCTGGAACCTCCTCTTCTCCTGTCTCTGTAGTTTCGGCCTCAATGTTTTTTATCTGACCATACTCTTCCTCGTCTTCATTATCTGAGGTAACTTCTATATAGTGAACCTGGCAACATCCCATGCACTTATGTGACGGATTCCATGGTTCTTTGCAAGTGAAGAAGAGTTTCTTTCTCCTCAATTCCCTTCTGGCATTGTCATCTATCCTACCACGACCCCTATGAAATCCTTTTGGGTCACGTCCCCCCTGATTCATTGGAGGTATTTGATCTCTTCCTCCACTGTTAATATGTGGTCTGGGTATGAATCTAGGCTTTGTAGCTGGCCCCAAATCCCTCGCCTTCCAAATGGCCTCCTGTAGGTTGTGGGTTTTAAAGGCCTTTACCCAACCCTTCAAGGGTTCCATCAACCCTTCTGTGAAAAGCATCATGAACCTTGTTGGGGACATATCCTATACCATAACTGCCAATCTCTGAAATTCATCAATATACACTTCAACCGTACCTATTTGCTTGAGTTGGGTAAGCTCCCAGAAATGTAGCTCATGATCTCCTTGGTCAAATATATCAATGAGGCTCTGAGTGAACTCTATATAGGATACAATCTGATTGTGATTGAGGATACAATCTCTCTCACGTGGTCGAGTTGCAGGTAAGTATCCAAATTTTGTACCCAAGATTGAGTTGTCATCTTGGTCGTACCATCAAAGTATGGAATTTCTATTTTTTTCGCTCTTCGTTCAAACTCAAAACTGCCCATGTTGTTCATCCTGGGTTGATTTCTGAACTTGAGTTGACAATAATGGTCTAGGGACATATGTTTTTGGATCTTCATATCCAAACTGTAGTATTCATTGGTACTCCTCGCCAATTGTCCCACAAAATCTTCAATCAATTCATGTTTCCCTAGGTCATCTGAGAATGTGGGCATATACGGTCTGGGGTTGGCTCTGCCACTCATATGTCGGCCAAGCTATTCATCTGTGAATGTGGGTATGTATCTCCTCAAAATTGATCCTGCTACCCATTTGACCCTGGAGCGTGTCTCCTTCCAAACTCCCCTCGGATCTGGAAGCTTTCTCCTGATTATGTCTGATCTCCTCATGGATACCACCGGATCCACTGACCTCCTTATGCCCATAAGTATCAGGGTCTTTCCCCTTATGTGCCATTTCCATTAGAAATGCAGTTAGCTTGGATTGGTTCAYGGTCATTATCTACARGTTCTCGTCAACTTTCTTCAATGTTTCATAAAGATCAACCTGTCCCTTCCTATTGGTTTCATGGTATTCATCCAAATATCGGACCAATGTGCTTTCTATGCGGTTGACGGATTKCTSGAACTTGTTAAATTCTATTTCTACGAGATTCAAGTCTATAGCGTCATGGTCATCTTCGGATCCCTCCATCTTGGCCTTTGTTTCACTGCTRGGTTTCTTCCTYCGACCCATAAATATATCGTTGTACCTTTGTATGCGCCGATCCTTCCACAGGTTTGGAGGATCGAAGCTCTGATACCACTGTAATGATCCCAAGCCAAATCTTTTCTTGGAATCACTAAYTACTACTGATCTATCGATGTGCAGGTATTTATTGATTTATTAAGTGCATACAAGATTCTTCAACACATGAAGATCACAATATATTCAACATGTAGAAGCATAAACAAAGATCTAAGGCATAGAAGCATGAATATGCCTTAGATCACCATTTTGTAACAGATCGTACAAGCAATAGATATGAGATGTTACAAAATGCTCCCGACAATACAAAATAAACCTCCAAAGGCTGGATATACAATGAAGACTGAATCAAGTAGATCTTAGCCATACTAATGCTCAACCTCCAAGATGTAAAGTGCCACACCCTGCTAGAATGTTGAAGCCCTCAATAATTCGGCCTTGCTACCAAAAGTGTCCAATCATCCTGATAAATATGCCAAATGATAGAGCGAGCAACTGTAAGGACAACCCAGATGTCCAAATTCCCAAATCCACTCTCAAACCCTATAGATATGAATTGCTCCACTGAATGGTGCACCCCACTGGATGACTGAAACCCTAGTTGGTTTGGCCTTGATGAAGGAGGCCTCCAAATGCTCTGAAACTCTCTAAGAATATAGATCGGGCTATGAGAATCCCGTGGGAGAAGTTTCAGACTTAGATCTCAAGAAAATCTCCCTAGATCTGAGTTTTACTGAATCACAGGACGTCCCCTATGGCTCAAAGACGTCCCCATCTGTAGACAAATGTAAAATGATGATAACCCTCCATAAAATCCCTCAATATGATGGTCCTGCCCCTACAAACAAAACCCAACTATTGGAATGGCCCCAGGCCCTTAGGATAAGCTGGATCGTACCTCCCTCTAGATGATGGTGCGCCCTTGCTGGAAACACAAGAAAAGTGTAGACTACTACCTTCTGAAGCACTAGATGGATATGGGCTGAGACTAGAATGGTCTGGAGGAGTCTTTCATCCCCAAGACCAAGCTATGGAACAAAGTGAGTGGATATTTCACCACTGAGTTGCTCACAAGGGTTTGTACAACAAAACCCCCAAACTGAATGCTCAAGAGAAATAGAAAATGCTAATCAAAAACTAGAATGCCTAATAGGTGCGTCCTATCCTCTTACTTATACTTTTTCCTTCTAATTCTAGTGGGGGTGCCCAGGCCACTGAGTCTCCACATCGCCTCTCTAAGAGGTGGGGGACATTACAATATGGCAGTTTGCAACTTTGTTGTTTAAGTTATGATAGTTAGAGCATTCGATATCATCATTCAATAGGTCAAAGTGATTGGTGCAACGTTGTCTACTCATTGTTTGTTTAGTTCTATGTTGCAAAGATTATTTATTTCTTGACCTCTTCAGTTGCATGTCTCTAAACTTAATTTGAAAATTTGCAATCTTATGACCAAAGTTAGAGAAGTAAAAATAGTACCCATGGAAGAAATTTTGGTACCTGAAGGATGGCCTTCTTCTTGGCATTTGTTGCTCCATCTTCTGATATCTTTTTTTTATTATCAGGGATCATCTTGTGTTTATTTTCTTTTGGTGGTCGAGTACTCGCATGGTCTGATTGTCTCCTAAATTGGAACTTGATCATATTTACAGGCTCTTTTCTTTCTAGTTGTTTTCTTCTTGAACCACTTACACAACCTAAACCAATCTTTAACAAAGGAGATCTCTATTTTCTCAGAATGTCATTTAGTTTTGCTAAGGCTTTAATGCTTGGAATATTTTGGACATACAATGCTTTAAACTTCTCCATCTCTTTTCTAGTTTTTACTACTTCTTCTTCAAAGGCTTCACATCTTGCCTTATTCTCTGATAACTGTTGTTTTAGAATGTCCTTTATTTTCTTTGCCTCTTCTAATTCCACTTTTAGCAGGGAAAAGTATTCATCGGTTTTTCTATTGTCTTTCTCAAACTACATCAACAATTGTTTTTTCTTTTTCTTCTTAGATATGAGTCTAGCAATTCTTCTAGGGCAATGATTAGTTCTCCTTCCAATTCAACCACATCTTATTCATCATTAACATCACTTCTTGTGATTTTATTATCATAATTCTACTTGGCCATAAGAATAAATTCATTACCCTTATCTTCACAAGAAGAGTCACTACCTATGTCTCCTGAAGAGTCATCATTGTTTACACATAAACTTTTCTTTTTACCAAATCTCTTGGATTTGTACTTCTCTTCACTTTCAAAGTTATGTTCCTTCTTCTTGTGTGGAAACTTAGATGCAAAGTGACCTTTATTTCCACAGTTAAAACATTTGGAGGGAAACTTTCCTTGGTACTCGTCTAATCCTTTCTTTACTCTTCTCACAAATTTTGCTTCAATTTCATCTGGCTCAAAATCCTCATTCTTATCTTCTTTACATGATGTTTCTCTCGAGGTGGGTTTATCTTTACCTATCCTCATTTCATATGAAATCAACATTTCTAGAAGTTGATCAAAAGGTAGAACTTTTAGAACATTAAGTTATTCTATAGAAGAGACCTTTTGGTTGAACCTATTTGGCAGAGATCTCAAAATTTTCTGAACTAAATGGCTTCCTCATTTTTTTCACCAAGCCCTTTCATTTCATTTACTAGTTCTTCAATTCTCAGAAATTACTTCCCAATAGTTTCATCCTCTTTCATATTTAGATGTTCAAACTGTACTCTGTAGGTTTGAAGCTTGGCATTTATTACCTTCTCATTACCTTCATAACTGCTAATGAGTTTGTCCCACGTTTCTTTGGCAGATTCTAAGTGCATAAATTTTACAAATTCTGCTTCTGCAAGGCCACTTAGAATAGTATTCATAGCCTTAGCGTTGAATTTGAATTCTATATTTTCATCCTTATAATATAGTACAATTGGCTTTACATAACTAGTCTCTACCACATCCCATACATCTGCACCTAAAGCCATTCTGTAGGTTCTCATCCTACCTTTCGAGAAGGCAAAGTTTGTTCCATTGAACAAAGGGACCTTGTTGGTTGAAGTTCCTGCATGGATAATAATGTTTAAGCTCTAGGATCTAAACTTAAATAAAGGGAGCTTTCTCTGATACCAATTGTTTTACAACTAAGAGGGGGGGGGGGGTGAATCAATTGTTACTGTGCTTAAACAATTATGCCAATTCAAAACTCATTACATAACACTCAATGATAATCACAGTAATGTAGGGAAGTAAGAAATATAATATTCAACATCAATCACACACANCTGATACCAATTGTTTTACAACTAAGAGGGGGGGGGGGGGGAATCAATTGTTACTGTGCTTAAACAATTATGCCAATTCAAAACTCATTACATAACACTCAATGATAATCACAGTAATGTAGGGAAGTAAGAAATATAATATTCAACATCAATCACACACATGAAATATATAGAGACATATATTCCTAAGGAAACCCATAAAGGGAAAAAACCTCTTCTTCCTGATATGATAAGTAGTCTTTATTTTCTGTATATTATCATTATTATGAGCACCAACTCCTTTTGAGGCTACCACCTTTGTTTTACAAGTAGCGACTTGCTGAGAGAACCAACTCTCTGGTTTCTCTAGAACCCACTAGAAGGAAGAGCCAACTCACTTTGAGTTCCAACACCAACTGGATGGAAGAACCAATTTCCAAACACACATGCACCAACGTGTACAAGTTGCAACTTGCTGAGAGCACCAACTCTTTAGATTCTCTAGAACCCACTAGAAGGAAGCACCAACTCCTTGAGTGTTCCAGCACCAACTGGATGGAAGCATCAACTTTCAGTCACACAGGAACCAACCTGTTTAACAGAGAACAATGGTTCTCCCTTGCACTACCCTACCACCCTGATTTTTCTAGCTACAACCAAATGGAAGCTACAACTCCCTGTGTTCAAAGACCCACTTGAAAATATGAGAACAACAGTTCTCCCTATCACCACCCTACAACCCTGAGATATAAATATTTGTTATTGAAATTTATACAGTGATACATTATTTAACAATGGCTTACCAGTCTTATCACTATTCTTCTATGTTATTGTGCTCTGCCTGCATTAGTGTCTTCATGCTCTCATATTCTTGCGCTTTCTGTTCTTTTTCTCTATCTCTGCATGTGCACCTAGTCTTTCTCTTCCTTTATCATATATGTATCTTTTTTCTATCTTTTTCTTTTTCATCTTATGCTCTGTGCACCATTTCCATTCTATCCGCTACGCTTCTTCTGTGCACTTCAGCTGCTGTGCATAGCATGCTTCTACTCGCATGAATAATTATCACAAGAAGAAGCCTTCTCTTCTCTATTCTGCATATATTTATCATGCCAAGTCCTCTGCCAGATCATCCAGGAAACTCTTCGTCTTCTCTGGTGATTATCCTGAGTCTGTTCTTCATCAATGGTCATTATACTGATACTATTCATCATCAATGGTCATTATCCTGAGATTCTTTGGCTTCTCTGGTAGTTATAGTCTTCAACAATTTTCCATATGCCAATTGTCTCTATGATGAGTCTTAATTACACTACCAGTTACCTCGAGACTCTTCAGCTCCTCTGGTGACCACCCTGAGGCTCTTCGAATTCTATGGCAGATACAATCACTTCGTTCTGGAAATTACGGAGAGAACCTTTGCGCACTCATCCCTTTGGTGCCTTTTCCCTTCCTGAGAAAAATTCATAGTGGGCACTAGATTTTTTGGCTAATCACCTTCCTTTCACGTGACCACGAGCTATGATCAGATGCTTATACAAAATGTGCTTCGTGACTTTGCACATTGGATATCCAGCTGCGAGTTGCCTCAATTCTCCCAACTCGTGAAACTTTGAGGTGGAGCCTAGAAGCACTATATCCTTCCTCAATATTTCGTTGATGTGACCTTGGGAGATGCTCTCATGTGACCATGCGATTGCAGGTTCAGCCAAAGGTGGTTTGATGGAAACCTGCTTTTCACCCCGCAATTCGCTACAAATCTCCATGTGTCCTTTCTCCAAAACCCTGGTTTCGATTGCAGTCCACCTTCAACTTTTTAAATTTCATGCACCTTCAATCCCCACAATGTGATGAGACCATCGATATCATGAAATTGACAATGCTTCTGTATCTGATGGTTCATACCTATCCTTTTAGCCAATGACTGAGATCAAATAGTGAACTCTGATATTCATTGTGCCAGATAAACGGTCCATGACCCACAGTGATTCGACGATCTATATCTCTTCTCTGCACTTCAAGACTTTGTGACTCGTGAGGTCAAAAGTTAGAGCACTTCCTTTCTTCATGGTGTGAACTCTCAAACTCCATTGTGTTAGATCAATGGTACACAACCTTCAGTGATCTAACGACCCAGATCTCATCGAGACTTCACATTTCATGATGTTGAAGATTATCTATATCAATGGTCCATGACCTTATTCCAGCCAACGACTGTGATCTCCTTTGCGAACTCTGACTTCGTGACTTCACGTTTCAACTCTTATCCTATCGATGGCCCAGATCAGTCTATGATACGATGGTCCAGATTTCATCGAGACTTTGCGTTTCTTGATGTTGGAGGTTAGCTCACCTCCCTTCTTTTGATTCTAGATATTCGAAATACTGCATATCATATCAATGGTCCACAACTCCCCATGACCTAAGGGCTAAGATCGTCTCACGAACTCGAACATCACGAGTTCCTACAACTCTCACCTTTGACTTTTCTAGTTCATGAGTAAGAGAAATGTTGATCTCTCACCACGTATCCTTCCTAGCACCAACAACTCGGATCGAACCCACTCTACCCCTTGCAAATATTCTGAAGTTTGATACTTCCAACTTCTGGATCTGCTGCCACCTGTCAACCTTGATGATGGACAATTCTGATGAATTCATAACTTTTCTCGTGCACTTTCTTTGGAATCCAATGGTTATTGGTACATGCACTAAGATATAACGAATGAGATCTATTCTCCTTGTTTGTGCTCGCTCATTCCTCCTATCTGGACTCTGATCCAATGATCCAGATTCTCCATAGTGCTCGATTTGATGGCTGACGAAAATTCTCAGATCTTCCATATTATCCTGTCCTTTCACTCAAAAGTGATCCAATGGTCGTTGTCACTATTCCTCTTGAGTTTCTGATCTCTCTAACTTATAAGGTTTTCTAAATGTTCAAGGATCTTGACCTTTTCTCCTCCTATGAGTCTGTCTCTTGGACCTCGTTTGCACTTCTAGAAACTGCTATATATTATGTTCTTTCTCATCTTCTGCTCTCTCGAGGTTTGGTTCGTTGTTGTTCTTGCCATCAATGGAAAGAACACTCTTCTTGTAAACATGCGATCGTTTTTTTTGTTCTTGCCTGTAAAAATACCATCGTCATTATTGTTCTTGCCATCAATGACAAGCACTCTTTTCCTATAAACATGCCAACAGATTGTTGGGAAATTTTATAGCTGTAAAATATATTGTATCCAAACTACAAATGGGAAAGCTTTGACTTGGGAGTAAAATGCTCAGCATGCTTCTTATACCCAACTAAGGATATTGTGGAACTCTATTATCTAATACTTATTTTTATTTGGGTTTTTATTATTATATTTTGATACAGGCCATGGCTGGAAATAGAGAAAAAGAAAGAACATGGGCCAAGAATGTGATATGGATTTTATTTGAAAATTCAATACATGAGAAGCGAGAATATTGGCCAAGAATATGATATGGATGATAGTTGGAAATTCAATACATGAGAGATACCTTGTCCATCAGGTCGAAGGTTCAAAACCCAAAAGAGGAAGATGATCATAATCATCGTTCAGTGATGAACAATCCTATTATGAATATGCCTGAGAGTAATGGGGTTTTCGAGAACTGAACTAAGTGGGAACATTGACACTGATTTCCTAGATCAACATGTACAATCCATATCAGAAGGTGTTTTTGAGAATTGAACTAGGTGGGAACATGGACATTGATTTCCTAGATCATCATGTACAATCCATATCATAAGGTGGCATGGTGTAGGATCGATGATCAAGCTCGATAACTTTGTAGGGTTCGAGTCTCTTTCATTAACTTTACTCAATCTCTTAAGGAAATATTAAAGATGGGTGAGGCATATTATTCTGAATATAAAGAGGACCAACAACCAGAAATAACTTAATACCAAGAGGTCAAAGTTCAACTTCCTCCATTTATTGGAGAAGTCCATAGAAGTCCAAGTGGTTTGTCGCTCTGGGCACCATTATTGATTTGATCCCTCTCAAAAAGCATAAAATGAAGAGTTAGTTCATTCTATGAGAAATGAACAACCTAGGAATGGGATGAGATCAAAAATGAATTATTCATTAGTAAGTAATTCTTCAGCTAATCTTCCTAACGAGGTCTCAGAGATAGCCTCATGCCTTTGATGTCCTTGTTTTTCACATATCCTTTACCTATTTGAGCATTAAAATTATGGTGGAATTAGGACGACATCAAAAAGGAATTATGGTGGAATTAAACCTCTCTAAGTAGTTCTTATGTATGATGGAACAAATTGATAGGTTGCAAATAGGGTCCCTTGAAGGGTAGATATCTAAGTAGTTCTTATGTATGATGGAACAAATTGACAGGGTGCGATTAGGGTCTGTTGAAGGGTAGATATTGAAGAGGAAACAAACAACCATGAGAATAGATATCAAAGAGGAAACAAATAATTGTGTGACATGAGGCAACGACTCTGTTGCATCAAACAAGTTATCCCTATTCTTGACGCACCATAAGATAAGGTAAGAGCACCAGGGTGCTACCCTTCCTCCTGCTTCCACAAGGTAAACGAGGTAAAAATGTTGGGTAGTAAACCGATGGATCAAATGCCTTTATTAGCAGCTCTAAATCCATAGGTTGTAGGATGGGTTCCTAGTCAACAACTACTTCTAGAGCTACTCAAACTAAATCTTCTCTGTTGTTTGGTTAAATTGAATCAACTACACCAACTTGGGTTCCTTTCCCTCAATAGGTGGTGGTTCTTCAACTGTACATGGAATTGGAACTACTTAATAACTCTATTATATCCCTACAACATTAAGCTTACTACATACACTTAAACTGGCGGGCGAGGTCAAAACATTCAATCATTTTCTAGTGAGACTCGGTAAACAAGATCAACAATTATTGGGTAAACTAAAATTGGTACGTATGTGACGCAGGCATGCCACTCCCAAGGGGGGCACGTCCGCTTACAGGATCTTTTTCTTCTTCTCGGCCGAAGAAATCCAAGGCTCTTCTATTTCCCTATCGGGGAATATCTACCCACATATTCTCCTCTCCTGCGCAATCCTCCTTCTTGACTTATCGAAGAATCAGAACTCGCTTTTTCACGAGTCCAAAGGCTAATGGTCAGGTGTGATTCTTACGATTCCCCGAGCGCCAATATGAATCAATGCTGACCTCACCCTTCTCCTATCATGACTTCACGACTCGCTATATCAAGCACTTGGTTTTCCAACTCCCGATACGCGATGCGCTGAAATGCCGATGCGCACGTGAGTTGACTTTTTAACGGTCCCTTATCTCACTAGGATTTCGGACTTCGCGGGATTGCGAATCCTAACGCCAATATTTCGGGACTTCTCGCGGTGAGATCCTGATGACTTATGCCATCTGTCATCCACTCACCGACTTCAATATGGCCCACACCGTCCTCCAACTGTCGGGATATCGCTTATCGCAATATCGCGATCCCCTGTGGTCAAATCCTTGAGTCTTTTCTCGCGAAAGCCCGATGCACGATCCCACGTGCAGATCCGATGGTTCTCCTACGATCCAGATCCAACGACTATTCTTCTTCTCTCTCCTCGCATCTTCGTGACTTGGAGTACCCAATACTTGTGCTCTCACCCTGCAAACTCCCAAGTTCACGAGATCTCTCGATTTCTACCACCTATCCTCCTCACATGGATGGCTCCTAGTCCTCTCGCTACTTCCTCATTTCGTATCCTCGTGCTTCGCCACCCTTGACACCAAATTATCAGCCCTTCCACTCACGAAAACCTGACATGCGATGTGCCACCAGCCCGCTTACCGACTCCTGTGGCCCCACACCGTTCTCATGGTCGTCGGGATATCGCGTATCGTGATTTCAAACTACATGTGTATTCTGTCGTCAAAAACCCCGATATGATGAACTCCGACTCCTCTGGATCTCTTGACACACATCCTCCACAACGAACGGTTCTGATCTTATCGGGATATCGCAGATCGTGGTTCTAAACTCCAAAATTTCTTCACTTTCGGAACTCCTGATAACTTCAATATCCTGATGACTTTTTAGCGACTCTCCCTTTCTCACTAGGGCTTAACCCTGGTGTAACTCCTGCCAGATCTAACGGTTGATGATAATTCAGCTGCTAATCTAATGGTTCACCAGCCTTTTGAGTCTGGACTCTGATGTGGCCGTAACCTCCTCGTACCTTCGTGAGATCCAACGACCCACGGAACTTCGTGAAACCTCCTCAAAAGATTTTTTCCGTCCGTTCCTCCTTTTCGTAAATCCATGGGGTTGACTGAATATCTCCTTGCGAGACTAGCTCGCCCACTCGCCAACCTGGGACGTCTTTGCAACTTCAAGTTGCACTTATCTACGCTAATCTTCAGCAACTCAGAGACCTATCCTTCCTGAGTTTTCCTCAATTACTTTCAACCTCAACGAGGTTATTTGCATGCACTCCTTGCAGGAAGTTCTCAAACACTTCTAAGTGTTGATTTCTTCTGACTTTGCGCACACCTGCAGCAACAATCCTTCAATACTTCGCTCAGTTTCACGACTGAGACTCTCCTTAACCTGTGCACTCCTTTCACGGCTCATATAACCCAATTTCACTCCTGGGTGTATGAGAACAAGAGTTGACTCTCTGAGCCTTCTGTCAACGCACTCCTTGCGGACGACTTCAACTGCACTCCTTGTAGGAATCCTTGCTCAAATAGAGAAACAATTGTAACTCATTCCACTTCTTCTCAGATTTCAATCTCAACACATGAAATCATACACACAACATAATAGAAAATACTTAACAGGAAGTAAATACTCATGAGCATAGCATTCAACACACATACACAGAGAATAACACAATAGCCATGAATCTGAATCAACTTCTTCTATTAATTCAAGATCTATACATGGGTGTTCTTCTATAGTTCTCTGCTTCTCTCCTATGCTCTGGATTCTTCTAACTCTTCCTGAACTATGTTACAAAACACAATGAGGGTGTCTATATCCGTTCTCCCTCTTTCTCCTAGGACTGTCTAATCTAATATTCAAATCTACCTACTTACATTTACTACTATAAATGCCTCTGTCTATCTCATATGAGAGCGTATGGCTCGAGTTCTGATTACATTTTACCAAGGCGCCTTAATTAAATGATCTCATTTATGTTTAGCGCATCAACTTCAAGGGAAAATTTAAAAATTGGTGCTGGCATGTGCCCAACTATCCTTTGTCTTCTGTGCTGGCTCACTTGTCTCGGGAGATGCTCCTGCATCAGTATGTAGGTGGATCTAGTGCTTTCTTCGCTTATTCTTTTGTTGCCTCTACCATCAATTTCTTGGGGTGTTGTCTCTGCTGCTATTTAGTACGACACTCGAACTAGTGGCTCTCCAAATGGATATGGGTAAACATCAATCAGTTCATCATTTGATTCGAGTAACTTTGGATCTTCGACCTTTGCCTTAGTTGCTAGTGCAGGTGGTTCTGCAACTATTTGATCTGGGTGTCTATCTCAATTTGGAAGCAAACAAAGCAAATATGGTTCTGGCACAAGCCTAACTACTACTATTGATTCTAACAAAGGCCAAACAAGATTCAGATCTATAACTGAGCAAAGGGGTACTCGGACATAAAGGGATGTTGGTTCTACTACTACCTGTGACTTTGAGGTACTTTGTTATTGATACTTATTTAGAATCTAATAAAAATTAAAAAAATGTTAATAATTTTGTATTTAAACTCTAAATAATCCATATATCTATTCCTAATAGCATATTTAAATTTAATATTTATATTTTTGAAATTATTTTTATTATATAAAAACTTATTCAATAAATAAAGTTGTGAGTTAATGATCAAATAAAAGCAATAGCTATAGGTTAATAACTAACATTAAAAGTTAATCATGCATACAATTCAAGTAATTGAAATGTAACAAATACCATACAAAATATTAATTTAATTTACGAAAATAAACACCAAAATACAATTGAAATAAAAAATAACTATAAGTTAATAACTAACATTAAAACTTAATTAAGCATACAATTCAAGTAATTGAAATATAACAAATTCCATACACAATATTAATTTAATTTAAAAAAATAAACACCAACATACAATTATATATATATATATATATATATATATATATATATATATATATATATATATATATATATATATATATATATATATAATTTATTTGTTATAAATGTTCTTATTAAGATCTCCTTATAACCACATTTTTACTAGAACACTCATCTCCTCTCTATTATGATCAAATGTTATGGCTTGAAAACTACATATACAAATGATATGAAAAAAAAAAAAAAAACATTACTTTTTAATTTAGTCAATCCATTAGCCAGCACACCCAATGGCATCTTACGATCTCAATTTTCTCATCCCCTCACATGTTATTGGGATTGGGCTTGGTTGAATTTACTTAGAAGTACGGCACGCGACATCCATGATAAAGCGGTTTTTATTTTTCCACGGTAGAGAAACAAAGGAAACCTACGCATTAAGAATGAAGAATGACATTTACATTGATCCGAGGTGTGAGTTTAAGAATGTAACATAGACTGAAAGACGTACATCTATTGACCATGGGTATATTTAATAGATTTTTAGTGCTTAATCAGTTTTGTATGGACAAGATTAAATATTGATGGAATATTTTTAATAGTCCCAATAAATTAATGGTTGTGATTTCAACCACTAACTTCCTCACTATTATAAAGACATCTGTTTACATGTTTATTTTTTTACTTTTATTTAATCATATTTAAAATTTACTATGGTGCTAGCTAATTAGGGTTTCATTTTCTATGCCAACCTAAACCTTTGGCATTCACCTGGCATTCACCAGCCACTTTCTAGACACACTGCCTCCTTCCAACCAACTCCTTCCTACTCTTTCCATCCACCTCTAGACCATTTCTCTTTCCCGACAGTTTAGGTTTTACAAACCATCCTTTCGACTTTCACCAACCACAAATTTTGTGACTATGCTATTTATGTAGAAGATACCTATTACTATCATCGATTTTATTAATATCAAGGATATTCACAATAAATATTATAACATACTACTTATTTATTAACTCATTATTAAAATAATTTAAAATAATATTTTAATAAAAAATAAATAAATTATTATAATAAAAAGTTAAATAAATTAAAGTAAGGTTTAAAAAATTTAGATTTACATGATGAATAAATTTATTTATTTATTAATTCATTACTAATATTAATTTAAAATAATATTTTAATAAAAAAATCAAATAAATTAAATTAATATTCTAATAAAAAATCAAATAAATTAAATTTAGGTTTATAATAATATTATTTTTTCTACCCTTACTATTAGGTAGTCAAATGTTTTTTTTTGTTTGTTAATTTGTGCGGGACCTGTTGGCTATGCGATTAACCTGTGGCTTGAGAAACTGCGACTCAGGGGCATCTAAGCCGTAAAAATCACCCGGGGATCGCACTCGGCCTGAGCCACACCAACCCTTAACATGGTTGGATTTTTTGTCCCCGCAAGTTTCGAACCGGTGACTTTAACATCATGGAGTGGCTTAACAACACACTCCGTCACCGACTGTCCTACACCTCGGGGACTTTTTAAAGTTGAAGGACATGGGGGTGGGCTTTGATCCACTTATGTTTGCACGGGTCACGATACCATTTATTATAGTATCTCTGGGTGCAACCACACGTTCGACCACTACCTCAAGGTGTCCCCATGGCTCCAGGTAAAGCCCTCATGAGAATTGAACCTTGCCCAATGGTGAAAAACTCCTCGCTTTCCACCATTGGATCCAACCCCTTTGGGCATTAGGTAGTCACATGTTACACGAGGTTCAACATGTGAATATAAATGCATAGGGTTTCAGTGCGAAGATGAGTGCACTGGCATGTGAGTCTAGAAGGACGTGAAATGCCATTTTATTTTCTTGTAGCCTAACGAAAACAATCTACATGCTAGAAATATTTAAATGTCAAGCAAGTGAAACCAAGATTGAATGTAAGAAATAACCTACCTCATCATGCATAGTTAGCAGGTGCTAATTTGTGTTTGAATGTCTGAGTAACTATTGGAGTGTTGTCTTGGCTTATCCTAGGCAATGCTACTACCATTTTCTCTAGCCGTTACTGGAAAATGAAGACTCAAATGGCCATAGATAAGTCTTCTGAACATTTCACTGATTCAACACCAAAAGCTAGACCAAAATGAATTTCCATAACAATGTCTTTGACAGGGACAGTGGGGTGACCGCGTTTAGTGGCATTGGCAGATTCATATGGAATGGTTCCAGAGGTAGTGTCTGGGCATGTTAAAAAGTTCATGAATCTTATGCTGAAAGATGAGGTAAGGTTATTAGGTACATCACCTGCTTAAATATTATTGCAAAGACAAGCTTGAGAAGGATCTACTATTCCCACCAAAGAAGATAAATAAATTGAAAAAGTGTCGGCAGTTCTAGATGAGATTTCTGTTGAATCTTGGGGTGAAAAGATCAAGGAAAACGTTGAGTATGAGTTACTGAGAGTTTTCACATGGATGTAACAGTTATCGAGTTCCTTAAAGTGATGAGTTCATTACATCCTCTGTTCTTTTTAATGCATGCATATACGTCGTTGGATATAAGTACTGAGCTCATTACATCCTGGGTTCTTTTTAATGCATGCATGCATATGGATATCTGTACATACATATATGGCTATGAGGGTTTATGAGCTAAAACTATATATATTATGAGTTGAGACTCGTGCAGGTTCAGTGGATAGGGATATACATCCACCCTGAATGATTCAACCATAAACACAACACAGAGAGTCACTCTTCCATTCGTTATAAGTGTCATTGCAATGATGAATTAACCGAAAGACTAACAGACACAAAGAAGGAAATAAAGACAGATACAAGTAAGAAAGGCAAATAGACAGAGATGGTTTTCTTGTTTTAACCTCTTTATTCATCTAGCTACTGATTGTTCAGTTTCTGATAAACAATATTCAGCTGGGTTTGCAATTCATGCAGGACTAGGATTTCCATCTAAGATCGATTAAACCATAAGAAAACATGATTGATCGACCCACCAACACCACAAGTAGCATCAGTTTACCTAGCAGATGCAGTTTCCGTTTGAGATCTGGTTTAAGTTTCATATCCCATGCCAGATTCAAATCCATAGTTAGTATGGGAAATGTAGGTATAAGCCTTTTACCAAGGTGATGACCTTGATGGTCCAGTTTCATTAGCAAAGGCATATTATCAAAGGCACCAAAGAAAGTAGCGGAGGTCGGAGAAGCACCGGGATAGGGTGCAGTTATAATTCCACAAGATGCAAATGCAAATTTAGTATAAGATCCAAAGCAACTGGTTGGAGATCCCGATCCATATCCATATGTGGATCATTCATAACTCAACCTACCCCATATTCATTATATTCAATAGCAGATCCCGTTGTTAAACAACCAATAACAAGGGTTTACCTGGTTGAAGCGGTGATTGTAGCAAATCCAATCCAATGATGGCCCTTGCCCAATCATAACATTAAGAGTAAAGGTGGGTTGCAGAGATAGAGGCAAGGCTCTAGCAGCGCCATATAGATCTTGGGTTTTTTCCCTAATCGATATCTTAAGAATTCTCAGGATGGACCTCAATAGGAACCGGGCCTTTGGAATTACCACCATCCTCATTGATATTGTTCTCTACGGGCTTATGGGAAAAATCTTGGGTAGTCAACCGATGGATCAACTACCTTTAATTACAGGTGGCTCTAAATCCATAAACTATAGGATGGGTTCTTAGTCAACTACTACTTCTAGTTCTGCTCGAACTTGAACTGAATCAACTACACCCACTGGTGACGATGGTGAGTTGTTATTAGAAGGTTTTTTTAATGAGATTTTTCTTTAGAAACTTTTGAATTAGGGTTTAGTGGTTGGAATATAGAGTTATCATGTAAATGTATTTGATTTTAAAATTATTAAGTGTTTGTGTGTAATTTTTAGAAGTTTATTTTTTTCTAAATAGGTGGAAACATCATTTATTTTCTATTCATAACAAGTGTTCAATGTACAATCTACTAGATATGAGCATCATCACTTGTTAGATTAATTCTTAAATGCCCTTTTAAGATTCAGAATATGTAAACTTAACACACATTAAAAGTACAATCCAAATGGATGCCACCATCATCTAATTGCTAAACTTAACACATGTCTAAGGTACAATCTAAATCAATATGCACATCATCTCTTTGTTTAAATAAATTCATCACATTCTTTTAAGTTTTGTAATATGTCAATAATTATGTTGATAAATAACTTACTCACTTAAGTTCTAAGCTTTTACTTTTTCAATGTTTTGAAGGAAACATCAAGATTTGTAATATGTCTACATCATCATTTGTAATATGTTTACATCATTATTTGTAATATGTTTACTACTATCAAATAACTATATACAATTCATGGTTCCCATGAATTTCCTTTTTGAATTCCATCTCTATCTTTAAATAAATTCCTCATATCTTTTTAAAATTTATAATATCTTTACTATGTAAAATAATTATATGTAATTCATGGTTTTAAGTTATTGAATAATTATGTTGAGAAATAAATTACTAACTTAAGTTCTAAGTTTTTACCTTTTCAATATTTTGAACCAAGCATCATATCTTAAGTGTATTTTCTAATCTCTCTAAATATATTTAGACAAGTTTTGTGTGAACATATATTTTAATTTTTATATATTTTGATGTATTTTATGTAAATGTTGTTATAAAAAAATGATTTGGAATTATTCATTTTAATTATAAAATTAAACATAATTTTTTAAATATTTGATCAATTTTATAAAAATATTAGATGAATAATAAAATTATTTTACTTTTTAATTCATTATATATAATGAATCTATCCAAAGTGTAAAGAGACATAGTATTTAAATTTATAACACCAATTATTAATAAATAATAGTATTGAATTTCATTATCACAATTATAAATAAATAGAAAATACATAAGTTAAATTACTCCACCTTTAATACACGTGGAAGGTTTACCAATTCAACAATTAAGTGTTCTTTGGATGATTTAAGATATGACTAAAAATTATTACAATGTTAAAAAATAGAAACAAGCCCCATTCGTAAGGATAATAATAAAAAAATTTAACTTGGCTTCATGAAAGTATTAATTACTTAATTATGTATACATATATACTTTATTGTTGAGATCAAATTAAATAGTTAGTAGATAACTCCAATCATATGTTGGTTGTTTCCATTGGTTAATAATGCTAACGTACTTGCTTGATAGGTTTATCATTAGGATTGGGATGGGTGTTAAGGTGAGACTAATCATTAGTGTGGTTCAAACCCTACACATAGAACACCTTATGGATCTTGGAAGTTGTGCTAGATGTGAGGAGTGATTATGTTCTAAAGTTTTTGTCATGGAGGAGCATCCATGGAATCCATGTGATCCCTTACATTATGAGAATTATGTTTTCATCATCAAACTTCTAGGGAGGATGTTGTTAGAATGTTTTCCTCGTTTAACCATAAACAATATCACAATATTGTCACCCAACTATAGGCACATAACCAGCCCCAAGCACTGTAACCTTTTCATTATGGAATGATTTTGGAAGCAACACTAGACCCAACAGATAAACAAGAGAGAGAGAGAGAGAGAGAGAGAGAGAGAGAGAGAGAGAGAGAGAGAGCACCTTTCTCCTAGGTAGCACACCAAGCAAAAAGTCCCAAACCACAGACCAAGATCGATACCCAGTTGCAGTCATTGCAGCTACACTCTTCCTCTAGAATTTCATACCACTTTCTTGAGTGTGAGGGTGTTACCAAATGATCTCAATCACCTATTATTTATACTAATCTATATAGGTGAACATATGTCTCTTCAAGTGGGGCTAACCTGTCTTTTTCTCCATATAATACATCAATATTACTTATTCTGCTGAGTCGAATTGTCTTCCATGGTTTTCACACATCTATTTAGGTTTTCTCTTGCTTCCAGAATATTCTATTCTAGTCAAAGGTTTATCCATGGAGGTCAATACCTCTCATAGTACCAAAAAATCAACACTTCCTCTTAGCTAGGGAGGTATTTAACCATGATGTTCCCTTATGGTCTCCATAGCCTTTCTTTCTATGCCATGATCCTCTCATCATGGTTATGAAAACCATGCTATTGGTAGCATCATTATGTCACACATAGCTATGCCCATGTGGACTAGTCAATTTCATCTAGGGGCCACAACTCACTAGAGAACACTAGAGCTACATCTCGTAGTGTGTGTCACCATCAACATCATGGGATACACCTGCATGACGTGCTCACCCATGGCTACACCCATGTCATCAGTATCATCATTACTATCATCATTATCCATCCATATCACAAGGCATGGGTAAGACCTACATGGACTTGCAAATCAGTAACATCACCAGAGCTACACAAGCTATCTCATGATCATCTAGATCATATTACGAGAAACACCATCACATCCATATAGGTTCTCCACTATGCTATTAGTGTACCATACTATCTCACTAGTGTATCAATAACTTGATATACCATACCATCTCACTAGAGTAGCCTACAACTTGGCATAAAGCCTAAAACTTGGCATGAAGCCTACAACTTAGCACAAGGCCTCAATTCGCCATGAAAACTAGAACTTAGCACAAGGCCTACAACTCAGCATGAAGCCTACAACTTAGCAAAAGGCCTACAACTCGGAATGAATCCTACAACTCCGAACAAGGCCTACAACTCGACACGAAGCTTACAACTTGGCACAAGGCCTACAACTTGACATTTAGCCTACAACTTTACACAAGCCCTACAACTTGGAATGAAGCCTGAAACTCGGCACAAGGCCTAAAACTCGACATTTAGCCTACAACTTGACACAAATCCTACAACTTGGAATGAAGCCTGCAACTTGGTACAAGGCCTTCAACCTAGGACGAAGCCTACAACTGGACACAAGGCTTACAACTTGACACGAATCCTACAATGCGACACAAAGGCCTACAATTCGGCAAAAAGGCCTACAAGATCCTTCTTTTTGAATTATGTCATTGACTCCCTTTAACTGAGAGAATCCTCGAACCACGCTTCCATCTGCTACATGGCCCTATGCATCCTGCAAAGTTTCATGAAATCTTTCTTCTTCCTGATCACTGGCTCCCTATGAAGTTCGACTCCCTGTGAGTCGTTTCAAGTCTTTCTTTTATGTGGTAACCTTCCTGGAATACGTAGGATAACTTGTCTGAAACAAAAACAACACGAGAAAAATTGTTTCATGTATAATAACATTTTATATAAGAGCATATCAATTTCATGGTAATTCATTATAACATTACCATGGTTTCCTGCCTAAGAAGAAGAGTAAGAAATATCTCCTAGAGGAGATGTTAGTTCATATTACAATTAAGTACAATAAGCATTTATATTAATAGTACATGCTACTAAGTATTTATTTGTTCCTATAATTATTAAAATTTAAAGTATTGTAATACTGGCTTAAGTAGCAATAATAAAAATATCAAACCTGATATGCAAACCCGGAGTCTAGTTATTGTTCCACTTGAGTTGATTTTATTCTAAGACAAGTATTATTTCCAACCTAAAGAGTGTGTTGTTCCTCTCAATGTATTAGATTTGAGATCTTTCTGGCTCTACGATTTCTTCTTGGACAAAGATCCCTTTCTATTTCTAGAGATTCAGATCTGCAGTAGTTGCTTTTTATTCTTTCTCCTACAACATGTTCATGTTCTTGGAACCTCCAAAAATCAAACTCTTCATCCTTTGACACCTGCTCTTTGGTATTTGGTTCCATAATTTTTGCCTTTGTTCTTTGCAAGTATGATGTCAATCCTTGTCTTCCATGCCCTACCAAGAGACCATGCTTCTACTGTGCCACTCTGATTTTATGGAGGAAGTCATGAATGTATTTGAATTTGACCTTGACGAGTCAAACCTTGAATTTGACCAGTCAAACCTTGAATTTGACTAGTCAAACTTTGACTTTGACCATTCAAACTTTGACTTTGACTAGTAAAACATTGACTCTAACCATTCAAATGCTTACTTTGACCAGACAAACATTCACTTTGACCCAAAAATTCAACTTTGACATTTTTTATGGTTGAGGGAACCAAGAGATGTGTTGGGCTAGGGAGCACTAGGATAAAAAAAAAATAGTCGCAATACTTCATAGAAACTTTCAATGCAACTCGTAGTGCAACAACTATTGTCACTAAAACTGGTGTTGCAATTGACACTGCAAGTGGTGCTACAACTAAAACTATAAATGGCACTACAACTAGTGCTACAACTATCATTAAGGAACTGGCATAAAGGAAATGGAACTAAGGAACTAGCATGAAGGAACTGGCACGAATGAATTGGCATTGCAACTGCAATTGTGCTACAACGATATTGATAGAGATTTGTGGATCTACCTTACATTGGTTAGACTGTATTGAAGGTGGTGTGGGACCATAACCTGTTAGAATGTTGTGCTCGTTTAACCATAGAAAATATCACAATATTGTCACCCAAACATAGGAACGCAGTCACCCAAGAGCATTGTAACATTTTATAGATGGTATGTTTCTGGAAGAAATACTAGACCCAACAGATAACCGAAAGAGAGAGAGAGAGAGAGCATACCTTTCTCTTAAGGTAACACACCAAGAATAAAGTTCCAAACCATAGACCAAGATTAGTACCTAGTTGCAGTCATTGTCGTTGCACCCTTCCTCTAGACTTGCGCAACACTTTCTTGAGTGTGAGTGTGTTACCAAATGAGCTCAAGTGCCTTCTATTTATACTATTCTAACAAGGTGAACATGTGTCTCTTCAAGTAGGGATGACCTATCCTTTTCTCAATATAATACATCAATATTACTTATTCTACTGAGCCAACTTGTCTTCCAAGGCTTTCACATATCTGTTTAGGTTTTCTCTTGCTTCATGAATATTTTATTCTATTCAAAGGTTTATCCATGGAGGTCGATACCTCCCTCAACTACCAAAACATAAACAAATGTGTAGGAGATACAATGGAAAGAGAATTAGCCTCATAATTCCTTATGTTAGTTGGGATAGGAAGTGCTAAAGGACCCTAGAATGGCCTTTGGGTTGTTTTATTATTTAACCAATCAATGGTGAGGAAGATACAAATAGTTTTTTTAGAGAGGGAAGAGAAAAAGGGGACACAAAGGTCCCATAGTCCAACAAAATATGGGATGTAGGAGGTCCACATGGATCCAAAAGAATAATGAGCTCATGAGATATTGATAAATGGGTTTTGGGTGAAGAGGAAGGATCAAAATGATGGTCGAGTATGGCATGTGCAACTAAGGAGTCGAGCCCATCAATGTTTGATTCTTAAAAATTTAGTGCGATTATATGAATTAAATTAGAGATTGGAGTCACATCTCCTATATGAGTTAAGTATTAGTGATTATAGTGGTTAAAGTTATAATGTTACTAGTGATTATACTAGTTAGGGTTATAGTGGTAGGGGGTAAGTAATTATAGATATTAAGGATTGATAGGGGTTACATGGGTGATAGAGGTTATGTATTATAGTGGTTATAATGGTTAGATGTTATAGATATTATTGTCAATGGATTATATATTTGAGGTTATCTTAAGGGATATAATGGTTAGGGATTAAAGGTAATGGGTTATTGGGGTTATAATAGATATTGATAGTTGCATGACTTATATTACAGCTTATATGTGGAAGGAGTTATATAGTTTAGTAGTTAGGGTTCATAGGGGATAAATATTATAGGTGTTATAGAAATCATGTGTTGGAGATTATATGTGTTAGTTCTTATAGCATTTAAGGATTAAAAGAGCTATAGATATTAGGATTTATGAAATGGTAAAATTTATTAATATTAATGGTTAAGAGTTAGAGGATATAGGTATTAAGGTTTAAATATTAATGGTCATAAAGATTCGTTTTACTAGAGGAGTTAGGTGTTGTAAGGTTTAGGATATTGGTGTATAAGTGTTATGAGTTAAGGGTCATGTCATAGGGATTATATAGGTTAGGTAATTTGGTTTATATGACTTAGATGTTAGTTTTTGTGGTCATACGGGTTATAAATTGATGTTTAGTGAGGTAGGTGTCAATGGTTACAAGGATAGAAGGTTATAGTTTTATATTATTTCTTATGTTAATTCACATGGGAAATTGGTAACAAGTATTAGGGGATATAAAATTTAAGGGATAGGGATCTATATGTGTTATAAGGATTAAAGGTTAGATGTATTACTAGTAAAAGAGGTTGATGGTTATAGATATTAGTATATGGATTATGAAAATAGGTTTAAGGTGTTAAATATTAGAGATTATTAGTATTATTGGTTAAGAATTGGGGGTTGTAGGAATTAGATGTTAGAGATTAGGGGTTGTTAAAATCAAGGGTTATATGGGTTAAGAAATACAAGGGTTAGGATTTGATCGATATATGTGTGACAAGTTAATGGTTAAGTATTAATATTTATATAAGTTAAGTGTTAGTGATTATAATAATTATCATAAATTATAGGGGTTAGATTAAATTTTATTGGGGTTACATGTTAAGGCTTATAACAGTTGGAGAATATAAGGTTTATAGAGCTTATGGGTTGTAGAGATAATTAAAGTGATAGTTATTATAGGGTAATTAAGGTGAAAAGTAGGGTAATTAAGGCTATAGGGGCTATAGCTTAAGGGTTATTTATGGTAGTGGTCAAAATTTATAAGGGTAGTATATTATATAAGTTAAGGAATGAGGATTGGGGATTACAAATGTTAGGGTGATAGAGGTTAAGTGTTCCCATGGTTAGGGGATATTATTGATAGGGGTTATAAGGGTTTGAGGTAATAATGATGATATGAATTATACATGTTAAAAGGTATGGGTTTTAGAATACTAGAAAAATGGGGTAATTAATGCTATAGGGGTTAGAATTTAAGGGTTATCAATAGTAGTGGTTAGATTTTATAAGAATTAAATGTTATATAAGTTAAGGAATGGGGACTAAGGATTACAAATGATAGGGGTTATACAGTTTAAGGGTTCCCATGGGTAGGGTATATTAGTGATAGGGATTATTGGGGTTTGAGATAATAAGCATGATATAAATTATATGTGTCAAAGTGTATGTGTTTTATAATCCTACAAAAAAAATGGAGTAAAATGACTTAGTGTGGGACACCAGGAAGGGTGTCCACCTTCCTTGGCCCACCAATAGAAAATAATTAACATTTAGTCATTAACTACTATTGTAATCCTCTCTTACCAGTCTAGTTAAGAAATGCGTTGCTAAATAATTATGACTATGCCAGTTTTGGTCCGTGTCAATTTTGGTGAGTCCATATTCTTGTAAAAATCCTTCACCAGTATAGTTGAGCAAGGAAATTCCTAAATAAGTTAGTGAGTCAATGTTTGTCAGTCACTTGCTGCAGAAATATTCCTCTCTAGTCTAAGTGCACAGATAGATGCATAGAATAAAGAAACAATGTCTAGTGTAACTGCAAATAATGCAGAGTAATGAAGTCGCCCTACATAGTATTAAAGGGCATCTCTCTCTCTCTCTAGAAATAGTTGATGAAATTTTTCTGATCAATTCCTCTTGTTTTGTTTGCTAAATCGTTTTCTTGTATGTGAGTGTTTTCTCTACAATTTTGTTGCATGCCAATTGGAACTAGTGTGTCCTTTATCTAGATTTCTATTGTGAATCAATTGGTATCAAAGCATTTTCTATGGGAATGTTGTTGCATGCAATCAAGGAGAAGAAGATGGAGAAACCATCAACAATGCTTAGACAAGAGAAAAGTTTTCTTCCTGTATGAGTCAGTATTGGAACTCCACACTCTTTCTAGAGCATTATTTTTTCCCTTCTTATGGTCCTTCAACGTCTCAGTGATTGAGACGTCCTTTGTTCCCTTCTTAAGGTTTCCAAAATATCATTGCTTGAGAAATTATCTACACCCTCCTCAGGGCCCCTTGTGAATGAAAATCATGCCACCATGAAGAGAACCCTCTAGTGAGGAGTCCACTACTCCCATGTCTAATCAAGTGCAAGAATTGGCGTTGGCTCTATATGAGTTTCTTCCAGTGCAACAACATGAGACTCTAGAGACTGTTCCTCTATGTCGTGAAATTGATCTCTTTGAAAGCTCCTCCCTAGACAAGGCCTTCTTATGGGCTTTGGTCATGGAACATAAGTTCTCTCCTCAAATTTTATCTTCAGAAAGCTGACCACCATCTTCCAATCTGAGCCCTTCACATCCCCAACCTTACAATTCTTCTTCTTTTACACCCAAAACTGCATCACAATGTACTTTTCACAAGAAAATCTCCCACAAATTTGTCGATTGTTGTGCCATTAAAAATATATGAACCAATAAAAAATTTGTTGCAAGGGTCACTCCCACTGAACTCACTGAACAACCAGAAATCATATCTCTATACAACTGCACAGAAGAAGACATGTCCCTCATCCTCATGACTACTCCGGATGATTTGGATTTTCTAAGAAGAACGAAAATGAATACAGATTATTATTATTCTTAACACAAAGGCACAAGAATAATAGACATACAACAACAAAGATACAGTAAAAATGTTTTCTATTTAATAAGAAAATGTGTTGAAATTGTAAAATGTAGCGAAAAACAATCTTGTTGTAATGGTGTCGGCTTATCTCTGAGAAGATATGTGATGATTGTGCTCATTCGCAAGAACATGGTTACAATGAGGCTCTCCAAGCCTTTTTACAGAAAAATAGGAATTCCAAAACCCTAGACATCCAAAAACCTAACCCTAGGAGATAAAGAACCAAAAGTCATGTGGGCCCCATTGGGGTAAGCTAGTACATCAACTTCCTACAGTTGTAACTTTTGCATACGATCTTCATTTTAGGTGCATGATAGCCTGTTGGAAAGGTCTATCGAAGGAATACACATGTTTATGTTAGACTCTAACTTTGTCCACATACTTCCTATGGAGAGCCCTAAAAATGTTGTTTAGTACCTCAAAATGGCCTTGGAAGTCAGGGAACCAAACACTAGGAAAAAACTGTCCAACTAGAAAACTACCAGAATGAGTTGGTTGGAATAGGTGGGGGGCCACCGACATTCATATGGAGTAATCCTCCTGCCTTAGGAATCAACAGTATCCATTTCCTTGAGTTCCCCCATCAGATGATGAAATTTATGTTGAATTTGGCCATAGGTGAGCCACTTGCCTTGGTGTAGGAGTTGCCCTGCTTTGACAAATTGATAAAGTTGGATCCTTTTCTAGCAATTTACCTTCACCTGTGTGTCCACAATATGATAGAGGGATGCTTGTTGCATGCATTCAAGGTTGAGATCTGTTGGTGTCAGTTGTTCGTCTATCTCTGAGGTGTCCAATAATGGTGGTAAGTATGGTTGAAGGAGATCCACGTTGAAGACTAGGTGTAAGCCAAGGAAAGGGGGAATGTTGTGTTTAAAATCATTGTCACCCACAGTATTGGTTATGGTGTAAGGTCCATAATGGAGTGGTAGAAGCTTTTGATGGGGCCCTGTAAGGCATTATTTCCAATATGATAGAGGGATGCTTGTTGCATCTAGTCAGGGTTGAGATCTATTGGTGTCAATTGTTCGTCTATCTTTGAGGTGTCCAATAATGGTGGTAAGTATAGTCGAAGGAGATCCACGTTGAACTCTAGGTGTAGGCCAAGGAAAGGGGGAATGTTGTGCTTAAAATCATTGTCACCCACAGTATTGGTTATGGTGTAAGGTTCGTAATGGAGTGGTAGAAGATTTTGATGGGGCCCTGTAAGGCATTATTTCTATAAGTGTAACCACACTTTGTATCCCACTTGAAACTTATGTGGCACTGAGTGTTGATCATGGTGTTGTTTGTACTTGGCATTGGAATTCTGTAAAATATCATGAACCTATTGGAGGATTTCATGGATCCAATCAATGAACTGGGAGGCTTTGTTAGATTTAGTTGGAGCAGGTGATGAATCGATTAGGTTGGGTGCAAGAGGTAGTACAACATCCATGGGACCCAATGGTTGGAATCCTAACTCGACCTAAAAGGGGTTGTGGCCGATTGATCTATGTAGGGATATTTTGTAGCTATGATAAACATAGGGAAGAATCACATCCCATGTGTAGGGGTTCTTGTAATTGTACATGCGTAGGATATGCATGATCATCTGATTGAAAACCTCAATTTGGCCATCTGTCTGAGGGTGGAAGGAAATGGATTTGGTGAGCTTGGTGTCCAACAGTTACTAGAGGCTCGACCAAAATGTGTTGATGAACTAATTGTCCTGGTATGAGACAATAGTTTGTGGGATTCCAAAATGTGCGTATAATTTTTCAAATGAGATCTTGGAAGTGGCCTCTATTGTGATTCTCTTCTTAGAGATGGCCAGGATCTCCATCTTGGAAAAGATATCAACAACCACAAAGACACAATTGTTTCCCCTCTTGTTGGATGGAAGGCCCAACATGTAGTCCCTTGAGATGGATTCCCATGGCCTTTTAGGAGTAGGTAGGGGGGTGTACATGCCCTATTTCTTAGTGTTTGGTTTGGAATTAGTGCAGGAAGTGCAGGAGCTAATATAATTTCTGACATCCTATCGAAGTTTCAGCTAGTAGAAATTTTTCTGCAGCACTGCCATTATCTTTTTAACGTCGAAGTGTCCTGCCACCTGACTGGAGTGGGTTTCCCAAATCATTTTCTCTCGCTCACTTGATGGAATGCATAGATGGCCCAGTCGACAAAATATCCTATCCTGAAGATGGAAATTAGAGACAACTGAGTTTTTTCCCAATATTTGGTATGTGGTGGAGAAGTCAGGCTCTATCTCATAGAAGTTAGGCCATTCAGAGGTCTCGTGGCTGGAATATTCTAGAACTCTGGTGAGTGTCGTGACTGGAGGTCGAATGAGTCAGTCAGTGAATCGGTTGGTACTACATGTTTTAAACTTGATGTTGAGGTATAACTGTTGCAAGTATGTGGAACACTTCCGATGGTGATCATTCTTCAGATTTCCTTGTTTTGGCATGAATTACAATGGCTTATGATCTGTGTGGATGACTGTCTCCTTCTTGAGAATGAAATGTCTCCTCTGGAGGTAGGCTTGCACAATGGAGTACATGTATTTTTCATAAGTACGGTACTTACAGATAACATATGATGGTGTATCACTATTATAGGCCATGGGGTGGCTGTGATGAGTGAGAACTGTGCCCACAACAAAGTTTGAACCATATGTCTTGATATCAAAGGGTTGTTGCAATTCTGGTAATGAAAGTACTCAGGTTGATCACAACTGATGATTTAAATCATTGAACACTTGTTGTTGGGACAAGCCCCACAAATATTTTTCCTTACCACCACTCCTAGTTACTTGGTTGAGGGCCCATGCAATATGGGAGAATCCCAACATGAACCTGCGATAGAAATTGGTAAGGCCTAAAAAGATTTGAAGCTCAGTGAGTGTGGTTGGGGCTTCTGAGTCATGGATGACCTGGATCTTGGCTGGATATACATGCACACCATGTTGATCCATGCTATATCCTAGGTACTAGACCTTGTCCATTTTGAAGGAGCATTTTTCCAAGCTGACATATAGCTTGTGCTGCCGTAGGGTGTGCAGAACCTGCTAAATATGCTGCAAGTGTTCGGACCAAGTCTTGTTGTAGATGAGGATGTCATAAAGTTACCCCACTACAAAATTATTGGTTAAAGGTCACAGGATATCATCCATCATCCTCATGAAATTTATTGGAGCTTTTTTCAAACCAAAGGGCATGAACAACCATTCAAAAATAATTTATTTTTACTTGAAGGAATTCTTCCATAATTTTTTTTTTTCTATGGGGACCTGGTGGTAGCCAGACTTCAAATCAATATTAATGAATCATTTGACCCCCTTGAGTTGATCAAGGAGATTTTCAATTCTTGGAATCGGGTATCGGTTCTCGACTATGATTTTATTTAGGGCCCGATAATCAATGCAGAGTCCTCGGGTCCTGTCTTTATTATGCATGAGCACGATTGGGCTCCCACAAGGTGATTCGATGGGGTGGATGTGCCCCTTGTGGAGTAGATATTGGATATGTCACTAGATCTCCTCATTCTCTAATAGAGAGAAGTGGTAGATTGTCCCATTGGGAATCGGTGCACCAGGTTTCATATCGATGGGATGCTTGACCTAACAGTGTAGAGGTACCCCAGTAGGTGAGGAGAATATATATTTGTAATATGTACAAACTTGTTCACTTACTTTTGTTGTGTGGAGAGATCAGCCACGGAGGCCCTAGATGTGGCTGCAATATTTTTATCACTCTAAGAGAGAATCACAAAGAAGAAAAACTTCTCGGTATGAGATATGACCTTCCTACATTTCTTAGCAAAGATCAAGGAAATAACACTAGGTGTGACTGCCTCGGGTATCGTGTATAATTTTTTTTTCAAAGTAATAATAACACGTTGAGGCATAGACTCATATACAACATGATGTTTCCATAAATAAGGTTGGACCAAAATAACATTACAAAATTTGAGAGGAAAAATATCACATAATACCTCATCTTTGAAGGGCTTAATGTTGTATGACAGGTGACACTATTGGTTGACACAGAGATCGCTTCCTTGGTGGAACCATAAAATTGTGTAGGGATGATGGTGCAACATTGTCGGCAGGGCTAGCCACTTGGTGACCTCTTGTGAGATGAGGTTATTCTGGCTACCAATATCAATGATAAAGTGAAACAGGGTGCCTTTTACCCACATATTTAAATGAAATAGGCTCTTTCCTTCTTCTGGCTCATCTGGTTCACCAGGTTGGACCTTGGTGGTAGAAACGGTGGAACTGGGTTCTGTGTCAATGATCTGTCTCTCCCTTTATGGTTCTGACTCAAAGTCAGAAACCACATATGATTCATAGGCTTTCCCTCAACCACCAACAATTGCTTAAAGCGACAATTGATTGTGTTATTCTAGGGGCTCTTATAGAAGTCGCACCACTTCCCGGTATCTTTCTTTGTCTTTTTGGTGTCCTTCTTTGCTTGTGGCCTAGAATGGTTTTCTTGAGGCTATATGTATTTTATCTATCCTTTATACTTTGGGTTGGGTCTTCCCTTTAATTTCTTATGGTGTGAGGGGTTCCCAGGCCCAAATTGACACATCTTTTGTTTAAGATTTTTCTTGATTTTGATGGCATATGGATAGGTCGTGCCCAAGGACAACATGTCCAAAAAATCCATTTCAACCTAGATGTATATATGCAGACCACCATGATACTTGAGAACTCGATGTCACTTGAAATATTTAATACCTAGCTTGGTGCACATGGTGTGTAATATATTTGTGAACTCTGGAAGTACTTGGTCTCTTTCCTGCCGTAGTGTGGTCCATTTTGTATACAGGTCTTCATAACTTCTGAAAGGGTAGTATTGTTCCTTGATAGTGTCCCTGAAGGACTCCTAGGTGATTGATACTATAAATAATGAGGGTTACTCTATTTCCTTTTGATAAAAAAAAGTCTCCCACAAATCTTTGACATGGGGAACAACTTTGAGGAGCACAAGAATAATATTTTCTCTGTTCGAAAAGTTATGGGCATAAAAATACCCTTCTAGTAGATTCAAACATTTGTCTACAACATATGCATCTATATTACCTTCAAATATGGGAATATAAAAGTTTATTTGTACCTTGAAGGGGGAGGCTCCTCCATTCTAGGAAGATGTGTCTTTTGTTGGTAGCCACTGAAGGATTTGTGCAAAAATATCCATCATTTAATTCCTCTGTTGCGTGAGGGATTCCTCAAGCAACATTTTGAAAGGATCTCATGTCCCATTGTCTTTCTTTTCTCCCACCATGAGATGTCTCTTGGTCATGATTTTTTTTTCCTCAATACAAACAATCTCGAGACCTAATTCTTTGTACCATGACCTCATCAGGGACATGTATTAATAACGACAATGAGAAAACCAATTTGATACCAATGATCTGGATTTTATTAGGAGAACGAAAATGAATACAAATTATTATTATTCTTAACATAGAGACACAATAATAGCACAGATACAATAACAAAGATACAGTAAAATTGGTTTCTATTCAATAAGAAAATGTGTTGAAACTGTAAGATGTAGTGGAAAACAAGCTTGCTAGAATGGTGGTGGCTTATGTTCGAGAAGAGATGTGACGACTATGCTCATTTGCTAGAAGATGGTTAAAATAATTCTCCCCAAGGAATTTTACAATAAATAGGAATTCCAAAACCCTAGACATCCAAAATCCTAACCCTAGGAGATGAAGCACCAAAAGCCATGTAGGCCCCGCTGGGGTAAGCTAATCCATCAACTTCCCGGGGTCGTAACTTTTGCATACAATCTCTGTTTTAGATGCACAATATCCCGTTGGAAAGGTATATATGAGGAATACACATGTTTCCATAAGAATCTAACTATATGACCAATTTAACTGTGGAGATCCCTAAAAATGCAGTTTAGGGCCTCAAAATGACCCTGGAAGTCAGGGACCCGAAAGCTACGAAAAAACTATGAAACTAGAAAATTTCCAAAATGAGTCAGTTGGAATAGATGGGGGGCCAGTCAAATCCATCTATATCACCTAAGCCGGATTACAATAGCACTCCCCTCTTTACACATAATTTCCAAATTAAACATGAACTCATGACTGTCAATTTGGACAATGGAAGCCAAAAGAATACTGACTCCCAAGACTTAGTACAACATTTGCAACTTCACACCACCCCTCACTCGGATCCCTTTCAACTTGGATGGGTATAAAAGGGAGGACCTTTTATTTATATCACCCGGTGCTACGCTATAACATTTCTATTGGACCCTTTAGATATATCGTGGTCTGTGATGTATCACCTTTCTATTATTCCAACTTACTATTGGGTCTCCCCTACCAAAAAGACTGACACGTCGTGTATCATGAAAAATCCCATTAATATCAAATTCATCATGAATGGAAAACCTATGTTCTTACTTAAGGGGCTCGGAATTCCCCTTCACTACATCCTAGGAAAGAAGAAACTAACCATGTTATTCACAACAAAGACATCTCTCTATGTTTGGTACACCCTATTAACCCTGAGAACCTCACTAATCTGGAAGCTCCGGTAGTAATCCCTCTCCTCAATGAATTTGTAGATGTATTTTAGTCTCCCACAGGGATACCACCCTCTCAAGCCATTGCACACTCCATCGATCTCATTCCTGGTGCATCATTTCCCAATGCCCAAACATATTGACTTCCTCCCAAAGAGGCTACAGAAATCGAATGATGGATTATCCAACTCCCTTAATAGGGCCATTTTCAACCATCCTCCTCCCCCTGCAGCTTTGTATATTTCATTATTCCAAATAATGAGACTTTCGAATGGCCTCTCATTACCGATTAGTGTGCCTTTAACAAATCCACCATTAAAAATCACTATCCCTTACCCCAGATTGAGGAATTTATTGACCACTTACAAGGGGCCTCCTTATTCACCAAGATAGATTTGACCTTCAGCTATTGTCAAGTGCACATGAAACCAATGGATATATGGAAGAAAACGTTCAAGACCAAGTTTGGTCTTTATGAGTGGTTGGTCATGCCCTTTAGACCAACTAATGTACTGACAACATTCATGCGAGTAATCAATGACATATTTCATCCACACCTGAGTAAGTGGACCAACAGGAGGTACAACAACCTTCCTTAGATAACCAGTAGAAGAGGATCAATAGTTAGTAGAAAGCAATGTGTTAAATGGAATCACTTCTATGCTAGTTTTACTATCTATGTCAACGGTATTCAGTCCAATAATTGTAATAAACCATTCGCTAATTTAAGTAAGCAAGGCGATCTCTAAAATAAATTGTCAGTTAGATTGTGCCATTAATTGTTGAGGAAAACTTCTCTCGCCAGTTTGAATGCCTAGAGAGTCGCAAAAAATAAAATCAACAATCACCTTTGTAATGAGTCACCCTGTATTATTAAAGGGGAAATTTTTCTCTAATACATTTGATGAAAAATTTTCGAATCTCTTTGTCTCTTCTCTGCATTTTTATAATTTTTTCTATGTGAGTGAGTAAGGTTTCTGCGCACCAAAGGAAATCGTGCACCCTACCATTAATCATGTGTTTTCTTGTTGTGTGAGCATTTTTTGAGGCAATACACATTGGTAAAGAAAGTACACCCTCTCAATCACATGTTTTCTTACTGCATGGATGTTTTTGGAGGCAATACGCATTGGTAAAGCAAGTGTTCCCTCTCTAGAAGTGAGTTTATTGTTGTTGAGTGAGTCCTTCATAGAACAAGTGTGCCATTTCTTGAAGTGAGTCTTTTTATTTTAGTGTAATTCTCTTGTTTCCCCCAGCTTGCAAATATAACTATAACTTGCCAAAATACCATGGGAAGATTGAATATGTGTGGATGTCGGAATTGATGAAACTTTTTATGAAAGGTAATGTATGTATTTATGTTATTAAATAAAATGGATTGTGTTTCCAAACTATTGAAGGGGTTTTTCAAGGTATATCATGATGTTATGAGAGATATGGTGAGGGGAACCAACAATGGTTGAGATGACCCCCACTAGACTAGTACCTTACTAGATTTAAATTATTTAGACCCAAAACAGTCCTCTGACCCATAAATAAATTATCATTCATCTTGGTAGTTGGGAATCCCTCCTCAAGAGTTAATAAGGATATGGGAAGATTACCCATATGAAATACTTCTTGACCTGAGCACAAACTGGGGATTCAGACCCACACAATCTTGTTGAGGAAGGAAAGAAAAGAAGGGATTTCATGGGTACAGGGGGATTTTTTCTAGTGAAGGAGATGAGTCGAGAGACAATTCTTCAAAAAGAGAGGAGAGCATGTGTAACTCTTTGGTTCTGAGGAGAAATGAAAAACAAGATTTCTCTAGGTGCAAGAAGTTGCTAGTAGTGTTTTTTTTAGTACAAGATGATAAATAGGGTTGTAGGAAGATGAGTGACTGAGGAAGAACTCGTTGCAGGCCCCCTTGTTTGGTGAAGAGAAAACCAATTTCCAAGTTCCTGTTGGAGGAGGAGAGTGGCCTCCATCCCTGATTGTCGCTAAACAGTAAGGGAGAGTCTCTCTCTAAGAATCATGATCTAGATAGTGGGTGGCCAGCGGTGAATCTATCCAGGAGTGGCTATGCCTACGATTGGGTGGAAACAAGAACCCCTCTCAGCAATTTGTTCACTATTTTGGTTTCTTGATAAGTATTTTTAAATTCTATGTACTAGAATGGAAGTGATGGTTGAATGTCTATGTTTATGATTAAAATTTACATTGTTTGATAAATCATTATAAATTTTTACTTTTTTTTTTTTTTTTCTATGAGCCCTTGTATTTGCATGGTCTCTATTTTCCTCATCTTAGCAATAAGAGAATCATTTGACATGGTTCTTCGAAGAAATTTAGGAATAATTATATGGTTCCTCCACTAGTCGAGAAATACCTTTCCCTTTTTTAGAACTTAAGTTATGTGAATGGACGACGCTCCCTTCAAACTAGTCGTCCAAGAGACCATGAGATCATGCCCATAGACTTAACCAAATCTTGGCTAAGAACTATGAGTTTAGCCTCTCGATCTCGATAAAGTTCCATATGACGGGGACCTTGGAACCCTTTTCTAGGTATGAAAGGAGCTAAACTATTTTTGACTTCAGAACTATGGGAGTTCAGAGCTCTAGGACGCTACGACTTTACAACCTTTGAAACCAGCTGAAGGCAACCTACTAGTCTAGTTATCGGTGAGGCTGACTGAAATCTGGCAGTTTACTTAATTGTGAATGTGGGATATGTCCCATTGTTAAACCTTGACTCACTTCCTGGCCATGTAGTGACGAGAATCATAGATATGAGGACACTGTAGGGTCTCCCATGACCGTTGGATATACGCTATGGTCAGTTTGGCATTGACCACTCTGGTAGAAAGGGAGTGTTAAATGGGTAGAACCCCCTAACACTGAAGTCACAAAGTGGTAAGGACCATTGATCTAAGGATGTTGCAGGATACCTCTTGACCATTGGATCTAGACTATGGTCATCACAAAACTGAAATCTCTGAGAGAAAAGAGGAAGTTACCTAGCAGATTCCCCGAATGCTGAAGTTGTGAAGAAATGGAGGTTGTAGATCTATGTATATATGTGATACTATATTTACCATGGGATAGAAGGGGTGTTGGGAGATTTCTAGCAGATGTTTGGGCTTTAGAGCTACGGGGGAATTTGTAGCAAGAGAAGCTAGAGACTCCTGGAGGTTATTGGCTCAGAGTGATGTGGCACACTAACGTCACCTAGAATGACATGGACCCATACTCGAAATGCCACATGTCACCTTATCCCACATGTTTTACATGCCTTATATTCCATTTAGAACATGACACATGTCACCCATTGATATGGCCATGTGTCCTCCCTACCCCTTGTCACATGTCAAATCCCCCATGACGCATACTCTCTTGGCCCAATAGTAGGTGGAGTATCCAAGAAACTAGTATCTCGGGACTTTGGGAAAGTTGGGAAACTAGAACCTTGGGGTTAACCAGATAGAGAATCGGACCTACCTTTCATTGCCTCTGCATTTAATGTGCCACCACGTGTATGTGTGGACCCTTCAGGATTTAGGGGTTTCAAAACTCTGAAGGCTTGGGCGTAGTATAGTAGATAAGTTGAAAGGGATTAAGGCTGGATCCACATGGTAGGACTTTGGGGCTTGACGCTGAATAATATGCGATTAGAGAAAGGGATGTTCTGCGGCGAAGCACTGAATGCCAAAATCATTTAATTCTATGTGTTTAGCGAGGACGAAGTTTCTCCATTAGATTTAACGGTGGATGGATTTCCACCGTAGATGTCAAAGCACAGGGAAACACTGAGACTTCGAAGAAATTGGAATGGTATGAATTAGGTGAGCCAATGCGGGCTTCCTGTAGCCCTTGATCAATAATGACTAGAGAGATTTAGGAGGGCGTAATTCCCAATACATAGCTCGTATTCGAGCATGGTAGTAGTTGTTAGAAAGTTCTTTATGAGGAGAAGAGGATGGAGATCTCAGGAAGAGGATTCAGGATGATTAAGGAAAGAAAACTTTTGATGCTCCATCCCTAAAAAGGGTACTTAGGGGTCGAGTGCGTTATAGAGTGGTATGAGAGTGAGAAAAAACACTTGGCATGTTTTGGCTTGTGAATGAGTTGCATAAAAATCTTGTTAGAGAAATTTTAAGGGGTAATACCCTATCTTACCCCATTCATGAGAAACTTATCTAAACCCCTCTTGAAGAGAGGAATGAAACTTTTTGTTGTTGTTATATGTTTTGAAAAATGTGAACTGTGTGTTTTTCATAAACTACTAGATAATCAACTAACATAAAAAATATTATCAACACTCAAGTAGTCAATGGACAACAGAAAAACTAAAACATAAAGGATGGTGACACACCATGAGTTAGGGGAAATCTCCCACAATATAGAAGAGGAAGATGATGAGAAGAGGGTGGTGGAAACCCCTCCAGGTTTGGTTGAAACCATAATAAGCCTCATGGAGTAATTACGAAGTTGCAAGGCTTACAATGAAAGGTTGACAAAACAACATGAAAAAATACTGAAATTAATGAAGTCCTATAACAAATCGTATCATACATAAAAATGCAACTACAACATGGACCAACATCTAGTCACATGGACATACATCATACTAAGAAAACCCAAAGTCCACCTGATATAGAAAATAATGGTCCTGAAACTAGCCACACAAGGAGGAGCACCTCAAAGAAGTTCCAACATGGAGACAAGAGACATTCAATAGAAGATTCTTCTAGTGAGGAAACTAACAACTCCAAGGAATTTTGTAGTAGTGAGACTAGTCCGCCTTCCCAGAGAAGAAACAAGAGGAAAAATTCCAATAGCCATGACCCTCAAGGTTTTAAGAAATCCAAGCCACCCACTTTCAATGGAGAAATCAAAAAGGGGGAATCAATAGAAGTTTGGCTACTAGGATTGAAGAAGCAATTCAGAGTCCATGACTACTCTGAAAACCTAAAGGCTCGAATAGCCATTTTCAACTTGAATGGAAAGGCCTCCATTTGGTGGGATAACCTTAGTGAGAAGGAATTTTCATGCAAACAATTTGAGAAATACTTCAAGAAGAAGTATTTGTCAAAAAAACACTTTGAAGGGAAGACCAAGGAGTTCTATGAACTCAAGTTGGGACAACTCACAATAGATGAATATATCAACAAATTTCTTGAACTGATAAGGTATGTTCCCTACATACAGGAAGTAAATGCAAAGATGAAATGACTTATTAGTGGACTGCCTCATTCCTTCCAAGAAAGAATTTAATTTGATGAGACAAAGACCTTAGAATATACTATCTAGAAGGCAAGGTATTTCTATGAGAAATTCAAGAATAAGACAAAATCTTATGAGGATTGGAAGAAGAAAAGTAATTTGATATTTAAGAAGGGGTTTAAACCCTCAATATTTAAGAACCATGGGAAAAGTTCTAAGTTGATCCTTCCTACTAAAAGGGTATATCATCAGAATTTCCCATCTCATAGTGGTAATAAAACCTTTGGAGAAACCCCAAGAAATATCGAGAACACAAAGAGAGAACCCTTGAAATGTTGGGTTTGTTGAGAAGAACATCTGATGAGGGACTATCCACATAGGAAACATGACAATAGAAGGGTATACAACATCCAGGAGGATACCATAGTCAAGGATGTGGCTAGGAGCATGCCACAAATTTATGCAGCCTTGGATAATAGACAAGATGACCACCAAGATTCATTGGTGGAGATGGAAGGTATGATTTCCAACCATCTAATTTCCATTTTAATTGACCCTAGTTCTAATATGAGTTATTTTCCCCCTCAAATTGTTGACAAATGTAAATTGTAACAAGTAAAATATGATAAATCATGGTCGGTGCAACTAGCCACTGGAACTAAAAGAAAGGTAACATAGGTCATACAAACATGTCAATTCATAATGAATGGATTACCCACCCGAGCAATCCTAAACATGCTCCTTTTAGGATCTTATGACATGTTGAATGGCATGGATTGGTTGGAATCCCATAAAACCAAGTTGGATTGTTGTAATAAAACTTTGGAGTGTGAAGATGAATAAGGGATAAAAACCACCCTACAAGGAATTCAAAATCCTGTCTCAGTGAGACAAATATCATCCCTTCAAGTGAAGAAGTATTGTAGAAAAGGATGTCCTTTATATGCAATACAAGTGTTGAACCCTTTTGAGAACAACAAACGAAGCCTACAGGACCATCCCATATTAAGAGAATATAAATATGTGTTTCCATAAGAGGTACCAGGTCTACCTCCAAGGAGAGATATAGACTTTTCAATAGAACTTGTACCAGGAGAGATGCTAGTATCTAGAGAAGCCTATAGAATGAGTACACCAGAGTTGGTTGAGCTCATAATAAAGCTAAAGGAGATGTTGGAAAAATGCTACATTCGGCCTAGTGTGTCTCCATGGGGAGTTCCATCCTTGTTTGTGAAAAAAAAAGATGGGACAGTCAGGTTGTGCATAGACTATAGACAACTCAATAAGATGACTATTAAGAATAAGTATCCCTTGACAAGGATCGATGACTTGTTTGATCAATTAAGGGGTGCTACAATTTTCTTCAATATTGACTTGAGGTCGGGATACCATCAAGTCTGAATTAAGGATGAAGACATCCACAAAACAACCTTTAGGACAAGATATGGGAACTATGAATTTTTGGTGGTGCCATTTAGGCTTACCAATGCACCATCCATTTTTATGTGCTTAATGAATAATGTACTCAGTAAGTTCCTGGATAGATTTGTGTTGGTTTTCATTGATGATATCATAATCTATTCTAAGAATAGGGAAGAATATGAATAACATCTCAAGTTAGTGCTTCAAGTGCTAAGAGAACATCAGTCTATGCTAAATTTAATAAGTGTGACTTTTTCCAGAAACAAGTCCATTACTTAGGCCATGTTATTTCTGAAGAAGGAGTGGCAGTCGATCCTGACAAGATCAATTCCATTATGGATTGGAATACTCCAAAGGATGTATCTGATATCATATATTTTACGGGCCTACCAAGATACTATAGAAGGTTCATAAAGGGATTCTCCAAGATTGTTTTCCCAATCACCTCCCTTTAGAAAAAGGGAGTTAAATTCTTTTGGAAATCAAAATGTGAAGAGATATTCCAACAACTAGAATTCATTCTAACCAATTCACCTATGCTAAATATTGTAGACCCAAACAAGGACTTCCTTATGTGTACAAATGCCTGCAAGGAAGGGATCAGAGGAGTCCTTATGCAACAGGGACATGCGATTTTCTACGAATCCATAAAATTGAACAAGCATGAAACCAATTATGTGACCCACAATTTGGAATTGGTTTTCATAGTACATGCTTTAAAAATGTGGACACATTACCTCCTAGCTAGAATATTTGTGTTGATGACAGACCATAGTGGTTTGAGATATTTTTTTTATCAACCAAAACTCAATGATAAACAAGCTAGATGGATGACTCTCCTTAGTGAGTTTGATTTTGAAATCAAAAATATCAAAGGAAAAGAAAATAAGGTGGTTGGTTCCCTCAAAAGAAGTATGAATGTGATTCACTTGGTAGTTGTAAGCACCTATGAATCAAATGTCAAGGAGAGAGTCAAAATTGTTTAAGAAACATATGCATTTTTCAATATTTTGAAATCATACTTAGAGCAAGATCTTCCAGGGCTGAAGTAGGAGGATTATCAAGTGTTTAATGATGGATTGCTAACTTACAAATGTAGGTTGTATATTCCAAATTGTGATGACTTGAAGAGGTTCATAATGTATGAACTACACAAAAGACCATGTATCAATCATCCCGGCTATCATAAAATGATCACAACCACTAGGAAACTATTTTATTGGCCCAAACTGAAAAATGACATAGTCGATTTCTTAGCTAAATGTCTAAAATGTCAGTAGGTTAAGGCAGAGAAATGACATCCAACAGGTTTGTTGCATCCCCTACTAATCCCATAATGGAAATAGGAAACCATCTCCATGGATTTCATTACAGAGTTACCCAAATCAACCAAACAAAATGATGGCATCATGGTGGTTGTGGACAAACTGAGCAAGGCTTCTCACTTCATTCCCATCAAATCTAATTGCAAGGCAATAGATATTTCCAACATTTTCATGAAAGAAATATTTAGAATTTATGGCATGCCTAAGGAAATCATATCCGACAAAGATACAAAATTTACTTCAAATTTTTGGAAATCTTTGTTTGCTAGTATTGAAACTAAATTACTATTTAGTACAGCCTATCACCATCAAACTCATGGGCATATAGAGAGGGTAAACCAATTGTTAGAGGACGTGTCAAGGATTCATGTAATGCATCAACCCAAGAAATGGGAAGACTACCTACCTCTGGTAGAGTTTGATTATAACAATGGCTATGAAGAGTCATTGAAGATGATCTCTTTTGAGGCCCTCTATGGTAAAGAATGAAATATTCCAATCAACTGGAATAAACCAATAGATAGAATTACAACAAGGCCAAATATTCTAAAGGAAATGGAACAACAAGTAGTTCAGATAAAACATAATATGAAAACAACTTAGGATAGACAGAAAAAGGACCCCTCAAGAGTTCAAAGCAAGGGATCATGTGTATCTCTGATTTATACCTAGAAAAAGTTCCCTGAGAATGGGAGCCTATGCCAAGTTGGCACCTCGGTATTGTGGACCCTTTGGAATTTTGGATAGAGTGGGACCTATAGCATATAGAATAGCACTTCCTCCCACAGTGAAGGAACATAATGTTTTCCATGTTTTGTTACTAAATAAATATGTACATGATTCTGATCATATAATTGATTGGTCTATGATTAAGGTGGAACCAGAGGGATAATTCCTTCTAGAACCATAATGAATAATAGACAGGAAAGAAATATCACTCGAGAATAGAACCATTGCATAGGTCAAGGTGTAGTGGAAACACTTTGGTCCAAATGAAGCTACATGGGAAATTGATCTAGGAGGCTCCCCAAGTCGAGAAAATGCTAAAAAGTGAAATTTATAGAAATTGAATGAAACTAATTCCATTGCGACCAACTCATCATGTTGATTTCAGCCATATATTTAATTTCTCAAATGGGCTCCATATGCAAGATTTGTTGCACTCTGATCAGATTCTCAAACAACTAAAAAGTCAAAGGTCAAACTGGCAAAAAGTCAATGCTGACGTCAGCATGACATCACGAAGCTAATTTCATTATGCTGATGTGGAAGAGGCAGGTGGCAACTTGTGACTGGGTAGATGATGCAAGTGTAGACTAGTAGTAGTGTGACACTTGTCAATTATTGAGCAAATATGGTGGTGCCACGTGGCACCTAGTCATCAGTTGTGTGGCAAGATTAAAAAATTTTGGGGGTCCATGGGTTTTGAACCCATGACCTATGACCGAGCCCAATACTTGAGGAATGGTATCCTATTAATGAGCCACACATTGAGTCTTGTTTAAACTACCAATTAAATTAAATAAATTTTCATCTTTATTAAAATATTGGCCCAAAGGGGGCTGAGGATAAGCCCCAGCTCGTGGTCTTTTGCAACTGCATACAACCAGGGGCACAGGCCTGGCATAACCACCCCTCTATCATACCCACCCTTAGTTCTCATCATATGCCACATAACTGGGAGTTGATCCACCTTAAGCGAGCCAAATTATAGCTATTGACCAGAGGTCCCATAGAATACGCCCAAAACCAGGAGATGGAGCCTATCCAAGGCCAACGCGGAGCCCAAAGGACTGGTGCATGTTCATATGTGATTAATATGACCATAATTGAGGGGGGAGCACACCTAATTTTGGGGATTAATCCCATATTCATGCCAAAAAGTGGGTTTTTAACCTTGGTTATTCAATTTTTAATTGATTTATGCCTGATTTTTGGACTTGAATTGGTTTTTTGAGGATATTTTGGCCATTTGGAGGAGGATTTGATCCCAAAAAGAGGCCAGATATTTAGGGGAAGTTGGACTTCTCTTGTTGAGCCTAAAAAATATATAAACCACGCTTTTTGAAGCTTGAGGGTAATTTTTTGATGCATGGATTTTGAGGAGAAACTTGTATTTTGACATTTTCTCATGTCTTGAGAGGCATTTTTGTCATGTTCGTGAGAGGAGTTTGATGAGGCATGTATGTATCTAAGTAAGGAGGTCTTGCATGATATATTTGAATCATGTTTTGTAACAACAAATATCCAAGTAAGAGAACTTGAGAATTTAAAGAGCAATAAAGAGGTCCTCCACTTGGAAGCGGGTTCAAAGACGTAGCCAATAATTGTTGAACTCCGCTAACAAGTTCTTGTCTCTATTTATTATTCTTGGTTGATGTTGTCTTCTCTTAATTTTCAGCATGGTTTATGATATCTTATCTCTTTAATCACTTATAAGCATCAAGTAAAAGTAATAAGTATTATTCTGCAACACATAGTAAAGTTTATGTATTTCGCATTCTTAGCGATCTAATGCATAAAGTACATAAAACTTAACTTGCAAATTTGTCAGTAAAACCTCACATTTTTTTTATCAAGTTTATGGTATCATAGCATTTGGTTTTTAAGGTTTTATAGGAATTGCAAGCATTGGATGCTCACCAGAGAAAAACTCAAGCAAGGAGAAGGCCAACTTGAGGCTCTTAATCCAAAGGTTCAAAGGAGACCTCATAAACAAAAGATGTATTCATCGAGAAAACTAAGTCCTCTTGCATCTGAGGAAGATTTTTTTGAGTCATTTGAATTAATGAAAGCCATGGTAGAGGAAATTTACCATGAAAGAGGACAATGAAGAAATCTGAAAGTTGAAGAAGGTGAATCTTTAGCAAGAGCAGAAGGAGGAGTTGGAGGTGGTGGACCTTTAGAACCTTATTCTCCTTCATCCTCATCATCTACATGTGAAGCAAGTGTACATCCCTCCAAGGACAAACAACCTAAAAAAACTCATCATTCTTTTTATATGCCTTTATTAAAGTTAGATGTAAAGTTTCAATTACCCACTTATGATGGTGAATTAGATGCAGAAAAGATAGATAATTGGGTGAGACAGTTAGAATTCTATTGCAGGATACAAAGGATTGTTGATGATGAAACAAATATCCAACTTTCAAGTCTCAGATTGGGAGGCACAACTCTCATATGGTGGGAAAGAAAAACTAAGGATGATGTTAATAAAAATGGTAAAACAATCTCTTCCTAGAATGATTTTATCACTGCTTTGAAGAAACAATTTTATCCATTAGCATACAAGAAATGATGAATTGGAAAATTTTAAGGAAAGCTGAAGGTCAAAGTGTACAAGAATATACTCAAACATTTCGTAAGAAAGCATTAAATTTGGGTATTCCTTTATATACAAAAGAGACACTCCTAAAATATATTTGTGGTTTACATTCTTATCTCAAGAACACTATTATTATGCTAAATCCTTCTAAATTTGATGAAGTATGTGTACAATCCATTCACATTGAATAAAATAAAGGGAATGTTGGTGATAGTGTTTCTACAGATACTTGGAAAAGAAAGGATTCAGGGAAAAGGAAAGACAAAGAGAAGAAGACAACCACAACAAAAAAAGGAGAAGCCTACTTGAAAGCATTGCAAGAAGGTAGACCATGATGAAGATCATTGTTGGATATTACATCCTCAAATGAAGCCAAAGAAGTATGCCAACCATGGAAGGAAGAATACCACAACTGCGACAGTTCAAGTGGATCTTGGATCAAATTCTAGTGATGAGACAATGGTTGTAGCTATGGGAATCCGAGGTATAAATTATGTTGCAAGTACTATCTTTTCTAAATAAGTTGTTGTAAATGATGAGTGTAAAAGGAGTGAAATTGTACACATAAGGGTCATAACAAATAATGTTAAAGTTGATACTCTTGTAGATAGTGGATCACAAGCCAATATAATCAATGAAGAGGTTGTAAATAAATTGGGATTTGAAACAAAGCCACATCCTAAACCATATCCATTGGGATGGATATGTGGTAATAATAATTTGCAAGTAACCAAGAAATGTAAAATTAAGTTTGCAATCACTTCCAATTATGTTCATGAATTAGAGCTTGATATAGTGCCACTAGACATATGTGGAATTGTTCTGGGAAGACCATACCTTTATGATAGAAAATCCATATTCTACAGGGAGGAAAATAAATATTGCTTCAAGAAATATGGGAAAGAGTACATTGTTTGTGTTCATCGCATGAAAAATGATAGATCTTTTGCATCTATAGGGCAGTTGAAAAAAATCGTAAATGAAAGAAAAAGCTTAACACTTATGTTTGTAGTAAATCAGGAAGTTAGTGATGCTAAACATGAGATGATTCTGTATGTTTCTAATAGTTGTGAAGTGTCACCAAAGGTACAACATGACATTTAGCTGCATACTTTGATTAGTGTTCCTATGCAGAATGATGCAGGAGCATCTCTTCATGACAGCCAGTCAGCCACGTCAGCGCACACTCATTCAGGGCTGAAAGGGAGGCACAGCCTCATTTTGAATTTGTATTGAATGTAATTTAATGTGCTTAAGCTATTGAGCCAGGAAAGCATGCTTTTGCGCAGGCATTAGATAGGATCGGCCTTTATTGTAGATTGGCTAAGATCTAGGTCCGATTCTGGACTAGACAGCCCCATTTATTATAATTGAATACGGTAGGTGTACCTGGAGGGAAGCGCTCAATGAGAACTCAGGTAAAAGAGATTTCATATCTCATTTTGTAAATAGGAGAATAGTAGGGCAAGAGATCCGAGGGAGAGCTCGGGGAACACCTTGTAAAATATACAGGCATTTGCCATTATTAATACAGAGCATTTTTTCCTGCATTTTCTGTCACTATGTGCATGTCTGTGTGTGTGTTCATTATATGTTGCATTTGTGTATTATGATTATGCCATTGCAGGGAGTGTGTTTGATTTCAGGTTTGAGAG
>ML785637.1:162695-187298 GCA_009831015.1 Picea engelmannii | reverse complement strand
TTGGGTTTCCAGGGGAAAAATCTCTGTGTAATGTTTGTATTTTCCATTGTATCTTTTTTGTTCTTTTACTGAAAATTTGTTTGCAGTAAATATTGTACAAGGTTAAAATCTATAGAGAGATGGTCGAATCTTGGATCCATAGCCTATCCACATACTTCAAGACTTCTCCCAAGACTTAGCCCAACATCTGCAACTCCCTACCACCCCACACCTCGATCCCTATCATCTTGGCTAGATACAAAAGGGTGGTCCTTGCATCACTATCACTCGGTACTATTCCATAACATTTTTCAATGGCCCCTTTCGTGACACTGTGGTCTGTGATGTATCACCTTTAGATTGTGTTTATATCCTTCTGGGTATTCCTTACTAACAAGACCGACACGCTATATATCATTCCAAGTCCCATGAGTACCACCTTAAGCAGGATGAATGCACATATTTTCAAACTACATCTCCTCCCAATTCCCACACACTGCATCCTAAGACCGCAACCATCACCAGATCATCAACAACAAATATGTCTCTTTGTGTTTGGTACGCCCTCTTAAACATGACAACCTCACTAATTTGGCCCCCGCGCTATGTTCCTTTTCCTCCATGAATTTGCATATGTGTTTCACCCACCCACTGCACTACCACCCTCCTGAGGCATTTCCCATTCCATCAATTTCATCCCTAGCGCATCACTACCCAATGCACCATCATATCTCCTAGATACCAAAGAATCCATCAAAATAAAATGCCAAATTGGCCAACTCCTAAAATCAGGCCGCATTCATCCTTCCTCTTCCCCTTGTGCATTTCTAGCCTTCATTATTCCCAATAAGGACAATTATGAATGCCATCTAGTTATCGATTATCGTGCCATAAAAAATCCACCATTAAAAATTGTTATCCCCTACCTCGGATTGAGGATGTACTTGACCATCTGCGAGGGCCTCTTTCTTCACAAAGATGAATCTGACTTTTGGGTATCATCAAGTGCGGATGAAATCCATTGATATATGGAAAACAACATTCAAAACCAATTTTGGTCTTTATGACTGGTTGGTCATGCCTTTCGGGCTGGCCAATGCACCAACCACTTTCATGCGGCTCATCAACAACATATTTTTGCCACATTTGGGTAAGTTTTCCATTATTTATCTTAACTATATTTTGGTTTTCAGCTGGGGGTGGGAGGAACATCTTCAACATGTATGCACAGTCCTGGAATTACTGTGACAACATCAGCTTCAGGTGAAAGAAAATAAATCCTACTTTGCACAAAAGTAAGTGCAATATTTAGGATTCATTGTAGAACATACAATGATATGCCTGGATCCATATCTAGTGCAGGATCTTACTAAATGGCTAGCATCAAATTCTACGCATATTCTTAAAATATTTATGGGAGGCATCAATTTTTAGAGAAAAATTGTCTCCCATTTCTCACAAATGGCTCTCCCATTGGATTGGTTAACAAATGAAGATAAATTTCTATGCTATGCTTATGCTCAACGTCACTTTGACAAGTTGAAGAAAGCTTTGTGTTCTGCTCCAGTCCTCCTCTTTCCAAACTTGGTCCAACCTTTTGAAATTGAGATGGATGCTCTCAATTTGCGATTGGCACAGTACTTAAACAAAGAGTTTACCTAGTGGCATACCATTTTGAGACTGTTTCTGTCGAAAATCTCAACTATAATACATATGACCAAGAATTCTATAGTTTGGTATAGATGTTGAAGCAATGGCACCATTATTTTGTGGGTAAAGAGAAAATTCTTCACACTGACCATCACATGTTCATCTTCATCAGCTCACAGAGTAAGATATAGGAAAAATGACATCTAAAGTGGGAAACATACATCCAACAGTTTCATCTGGTCATTAAATACAAATGGGAGTTTCTAACAAGATAATAGACTTGTTAAGATGAACACCAACAAACGTTATGAATATCTTACTAGTCTAATGTGTGGAATATGATAGTTGGAAAGATATGTATGACACATATCCATGTTTTAAATAAATATGGGTAGTGTTACAACAACCTAAAACCATCAATCATAAACCATTTCATGATTATACCATTCAAGAGGGGTGTCTATATCACCTCAATAAAATTGTTGTTCCACAATCAGAGGATCGTTTGATTCTCATCAGAGAAACGCATGCCTCCTCTTGCAGTGGTCACTTCAGGACTGCCAAAATGCTACTACACCTCCAACGCCACTTCTATTGGCTCTCCATGTACAAACGTGTAGAATGCTTCATCCAAGCTTGTTCTCTTTGTTCACAAACCAAACCTTATAATCACAAGAATGGTCTCTATCATCCTTTATTGATTCCCTCTCATCCCTGGGAATCGATTTATATCGACCATTTGAGTGGCCTTCCGACCACTTTATGCAAGCACAATTCCATTTGGGTTTTTATCTATTGTTTCTCCAAGATGGCGTTCTTTCTCCATTAGGATATAAACAATGAGGAATTGGACCAACATGAAGGATGTCATCCTTCCTTGGACATGCAACGGAAGAGGATCAGTAGTCAGTAGAAATAAAGGTGCTAAAGGGAATCACTTATATGCTAGTTTTTTGATCTATGTCAGCTTCATTCAGTCCCATAATTTTAATAAAGCATTTGCCAGTTTAAGTAAGAAATGTGATGTCTAAAATAAATTTGCATTCATATTGTTTCAATCATTGCTGCGGGAAACTTATCTCACTAGTCTGAATGCCCAAAGAGTCGCATAAAATAAAAGAAAAAATTACCCTTCTAATGAGTCACCCTGTATTATTAAAGGGGACATTTTTCTCTAATACATTTGATGAAACTTTTTTGAATCTCTTTGTCTCTTCTTTTCATTTTTATAATTTATGTTGTGTGAGTGAGTAAGGTTGTTGCACACCAAAGGAGCTAGTGTGCCCTACCATTAGTCACATGTTTTTTTACTGCGTGGGAATTTTTGGAGGCAATACGCATTGGTAAACCAAGTGTGCCCTCTCAATCATGTGTTTTCTTGATGAGTGGACGTTTTTGGAGGCCGTGTGCATTGGTAAAGCAAGTGCATCCTCTCTGGAAGTGAGTTTGTTGTTTTTGAGTGTGTCCTTCATAGGAAAAGTGTGCCATTCCTTGAAGTGATTCGTTGTTTTTGAGTGCATCCTCGAAGAACATTTCAATTGCACCCTCTTGGTTTCCTTTTCCAGATAGATAAATAGGATTTTAGTTATTTATCTTGATGATATTTTGGTTTTCAACAGGTCCTAGGACACACATCTTCAACATGTCAACATAGTACTGGAATTACTGAGGAAACATCATCTTCATGTGAAGGAAAATAAATCCTACTTTGTGCAAACTTTTGTTCAATATTTAGGATTCATTATATACCAAATAGGGGTGCGTCCAGATCCCTCTCACATGCAGGCCATAGCTCACTGGACAATGCCAATCGATATGCATATCATCAAAATATTTATGGGTGGAATTAATTTCTATAGGAAATTTGTCTCCCATTTCTCCCAAATGGCTCATCCATTGAATTATTTAGAAAATCAATCCAAGTTCATATGGAATGAAGATTCAAAACAAAACTTTGATAACTTAAAGAGAGACTTATGCTATGATCCAGTCATTCGCTTTCTATATTTGGAACAACCTTTTGAAATTGAGATGAATGCCTCTCATTTTTATATTGGAGTGATACTTAAATAGGTAGGTCACCCGGTGGCATACCACTCAGAGACCCTTTCTGAAGAAAAAATCAATTATAATACCTATGAAAAATAATTTTACAGCTTGGTGCAAGATTTGAAGCAGTGGTGGCATTATATTTTGGGCAAAGAAACCATTCTGCGTGTAGATCACCACCTGCTCATATTCATCAACTCACAGAGTAAAATGCAGGAATAGAGACATCTAAAGTGGGCAACCTACATACATCAATTTCATATTGCCACCAAATACAAGAAGGGAGTCACTAACAAGATGGCGTACTTGTTAAGTCGACCACGAGTGTAGGTCATGCATGTCTTAACAATGAGATATGCGACATATAACGCATGGAAAGGAATGTATGAATTAGATACATCCTTTAAAGATATTTGGGTAGAATTGCAACAACCAACAACCATCAATCAAATTCCTTTTCTTTATTATAACGTATGGGAGGGATGGATCTAGCACCTCAACCAACTATGCATCCCATAATTTGAGGATCGTTTGATTCTCATCAAATAGGCACATGATTCATCCTACAAAAAAAACTTGAGTACATCCAAAACATTTTTCAACCTCCAATGCCACTTCTATTGGCCAACTATGTCCAGACAGGTGGAACGCTTCATTCAACCCTTACTCATCTTCTCCCATCCATGGGAATCTATTTATATAGACCTTTTGAGTGGCCTCCTTACCAAGCTATGAAAACACAATGTCAGTTGGGTCGTTGTCTGACATTTCTAAAAAATCGCAATCTTCCTCCCCTACTATAAGACCACTATTGCATCTCAAACTGTTGATCTTTTCTTCTGACATATTTGGCCACACTTCGGATTACTCATTAGCATCATTTATGATAGAGACTCCCACTTCCTTATCACTTGTTTGCGTACTCTCTAGAATTTAGTAGGGTGTCATCGTCATTTTTCCACAACTTTTCACCCCCAAATCGACAATCAAACAGAGGTGGTCAATCATACCTTGTCCCATGAAATTCACATATATTTCATAAAGAATAAGTAGTGGAATTCCTAACTCCATATCATACAACACAACTACAAAAAGGCCACACACTCTTCCATTGGTTTCTTGCCATTCATGGTCTGTCTTGGATTCCAACCCCTATATCCCACAAATAAGCCTTTCATTTTGACTTCGTCTAGATCAACACATGAACATTGAAAACAAAAGTCCACCCATAGTTTTGTTCATAATTTATCGAAGAAACACACTCAAGTTTCACCTTCCTTTCAACCAACACAAGATTGTGCCAACCATCGTCATGAAAAACATTGTACTCCCTAGACATTCCAACCAATGGACCAAGTGTGTCTACAAATGGATAAACAATGCTTCAGAGAACGTCATCACCAACTGCATCCCTTACAGTATGGACCCTGCACAGTATTGGAACACATTGAAGAGAATGAGTATCATCATTTGGACCTTCTATCACATTTGGGCATACATGCTGTTCTCAATGTCCACAACTTAAATTTGATTAAACCGCCAATCCTCGAAGACGTAATAATAGTCCAACATCCAATGGATAATATTCTTGACTTTCAACCTCTTCTACTCCATGATAAAATTATGGATATGAAGAACAAGACAACATGTCAATAAAACCATGTTTCATACCTAGTAAGAAAACAAGGAAAAACTTCAGTGCACACCAAGTGGATGACAACCGAGACGCTATATCGAAAGTTTCCTCTGTTGTTGGTGGAAGTGAGCACACTTCTAGATATAAATAGGGAGGAATTGGGACACCATGAAGGGTTTCCACCTTCCTTGGAAAACCATTAGAATATAATTAACATTTAGTCAGTAACTACTACTGTAGTCCTCTCACACCATTCCAGTTGAGAAAGGTGTTGCTAAATAATTATGACTATGACAGTTTTGGTCCGTGTCAGTTTTGGTTAGTCCATATTTTGTAAAATTCCTTCGCTAGTATAGTTGAGCAAGGTGATTCATAAATAAGTTAGTGAGTTAGTGTATGTCAGTCCCTTGCTACGGAAATAATCCTCACTATTCTAAGTGCGTAGATAGATGCAGAGAATGAAGAAGAAATGTCTATTTTAATTGCAAGAAATGCAGAGTAATGAAGTCTCCCGACATAGTGTTAAAGGGAATCTCTCTCTCTGGAATAGTTGATGAAGTTTTTCTGATCAATTTCTCTTCTTCTATTTTCTAAATCGATTTCTTATATGTGAGTGTTTTCTATGCGTTTTTGTTGTGCACCAAGTGGAACTAGTGCACCCTTTCTCTAGATCACTATTGCATATCATAGGGGCTATATGTGTTATATGAGTTAAAAGGGTTAGGTGTTATCATATATAAGGGTTATAATAGTCATACATGTTAGGATTTTAGGAGTTAGTGTTGATTATGGTTATCATAAAGTGTTATGAGGTTTATGGATTATATTGATAGAGGTTATAAGTTTTTAGGGATATGGGCTAAATTGGAGGTTATATTGAGTTAGAGATGATAATTGTTATAGGTATTAAGGATTACAATGTTTAAATTGATTAGCATTAAAGGATATATGTTCTAGTGTTATGGTTTATAAGATTCGTGGGATATATGAATTGAGTTTTATATTAAAATGTTTTAAAGATGAGGGTTTATACAAACTACATGTGAGTATTCATCGGTATTATGTGTTGGGGTTATATATGTTAGGGGATAATGTTTACAAGGTTTGGAATTTAGGAGCTATATAGGTTATAATGATTTAGGATTACAGGTTTATATGGATTAGGGTTTAGATTTATTATAAATGGTTTATAAGATTCGTGGGATATATGAATTGAGTTTTATATTAAAATGTTTTAAAGATGAGGGTTTATACAAACTACATGTGAGTATTCATCGGTATTATGTGTTGGGGTTATATATGTTAGGGGATAATGTTTACAAGGTTTGGAATTTAGGAGCTATATAGGTTATAATGATTTAGGATTACAGGTTTATATGGATTAGGGTTTAGATTTATTATAAATGTTAAAGACTAATTATTATAGGGGCTATATGGTTTAATATTATAGGAGTTATAAGGGTGACGAGTTAGATGAATTATTATTATAAGGTCAATGAGGTTAAGGGAAATAATGGTTGAAAAAACAAGGTGTTATATGAGTTAGATGCCACATTATGGATTTTAAGGGTGATAAGGGTTATATGGGTTAGGCGTCAAGGGATATAGGGTAGAATATTATAAGGGTAGGGGGTTATAAGGATTGGTTGTTATATGGATTTATGATATAAGGGTTTAAATAATAGGGATTCAAAGGTTTTAGGGTTAAGGTTTAGTGGATATAAGGATTATAAGTCTTGCATACATTAGTGTTATACGTGTTAGCAGATAAGGGTTATAAGGATTTGGAGTTATGTTGTAGATTATAAGGGTCGATTTATGGGTTATAAGGATTAATTATGCAAATTTTTAAAGGTAATTATAAATTTTAGGTGTTATGGGTTCATTATTATTAGATTTTAAGAGTCTTAACTTTTTGAGATTAAAGGTGATACACTATAGGATGAAAGAGTTTATCTACATTATAAATATTGTGATGCTTAACTATCATGGTGGTTAAGGGTTAGTATAAGTTATAGGGATTAGGGGTAACATGTTATATGGATTAATTTTATAGCTACTTACTCGTTTGCGGGTTGGAGGGTATAGGGATTATGATTTAGGTGATAAAAAATATTAGGAGTTAAGGTTTATTGAGGTTAGATATTATGAGCTACATGTGTTTGTGGTTCAAGATTATTGGTTATATAGGTTAGGACTTCTAGCATTAACAATGATTTATTTATTATATTATAGGGACATAATGAGTATTAATTATGAGCAATGGGTTATTGGGATTATTTATGGTATATATTATATCAAAGATTACATGATTTCTATAGTTTTTGTATTAAAGGTCATAGTGGATAAGGGTTATATATATTATAGAAGTTATGAGTTGGTGATTATGTATGTTCTAAGGATTAATGATATGATGATTTGACACCTATAGGGTTTAATAATTATATGGTCTAAGGATTAATGATATGATGATTTAACACCTATAAGGTTTAAGAATTATATGGGTTAAGAGTTATAGGTGTTATGATTTATTTAATAAGGGTTTAGGTGTAAGAGGTTATTAAAATTGGGGTTTAGGAGTTTTGAGTTTTGAGATTAATGGTTATAAGCTAGTAGTTAAGGGCTATATGGATTAGGTTTTGTAACACTTAGGTGTTAAAATAAATAGGTGTTGATAGTTATATGGGTTAGGTATTTTATCGGTTATATGGCTTATGAATTATATAATTAATTATAAGGGTTAGAAATCACATTATAAATTAAGGTTTAAATGGATTAGAAATAGGGTTAATTTTTGTATTAATACAAGTGGTGACTTGTTTTATTGAGATTATAGGTCAAATTAGGATTATAGTGTTTATCTAGGTTGTTGGAAAAATATTCTACGAGTTAAGGAGTATATGGGTTAAGGGTGATCAATGTTACAAGGGTTACTAGTGATTCAATTATACGTATTTTGGGGTATAAGGGTTATATTTGTATAGGATTTTGAGAATATAAGGTTTATAGTGGAGAGCGTTAAGAGAAATGGGTTATAATGGTTAGGGAATATATAGATTAAAGTGATCAGAGGTTACAAGCTTTAAAGGTTCTAAATATTTAGAGTTAAAGGGATTGTGGATTATATAAGTTATAAAATTTATGTGTTGGGGGTTATAAGGGTTATTAGTTATAGGTGTTAAGGGTTATAAGTGTTATAATTTATATTGATTATAGTGATTAAGGGTTATGGAGGTAAGGGTGATAATTATTATAGGGGTCAAGGGTTGTAAGGGTAAGAGTTATATTCAAAGATATAAAATATATGGGTGATAGGGGTTATAAGTGTTATTTTTTATAATAGATAATGGTTATAAGGGTTTAAGGGAAGAGGTTATAAGTGCTAATTATGGATTAAGGATATAGGTTTTAAGGGTTAATGTTTATAATATTGGTATTTAGTGGTTACATGGGATAATTATTATAGGTTATATGTGTTATGGGTTTTAAGATATAAATGTTATAGGGATTCGGGAGTAAGGGGTTATAGGTGTTAGAGGTTAAGGGTTCTAAGGCTTTGGATTTATTTCATAGATTATAAGGGTCGATTTATGGGTTATAAGGGTTAAGTATGCATTATTTTAAAGGTAATTATAAGGTTTAGGTATTATGGGTTCATTATTATTAGATTTTAAGAGTTTTAACTTCTTGATATTAAAGGTGATACACTATAGTAGAGTTTATTTACACTATAGATATTATGACGCTTAGCAGTCATGGTGGTTAATGGTTATAGGGATTAGTGGTTACAAAGTGTATGGATTACTGTTATAGATACTCAATCATCTTTGGGTTGCAAGGTATACATATTATGATTTAGGTGTTAAAAATATTAGGAGTTAAGAGTTATTGAGGTTAGACATTATGAGTTACATGTGTTTTTGGTTGAATATTATGCGTTATATAGGCTAGGAGTTCTAGCATTCACAATGGTTAGGGATTATATTATAGGGACATAATGAGTAAAAATTATGAGCTATGGGTTATAGGGGTTATTTAAGTTAGATATTCTATTAAATATTAGAGGTGATAGGAGTTGTATGGTTTTTCTATTAGCAGTCATAGTGGATAAGGGTTATAGATATTATATAAGTTAGGGGTTGGTGATTCTATATCTTCTAAGGATTAATGATATTATGAGTAAACACCTATAGGGTTTAATAATTATATGGGTTAAGAGTTATATGTGTTAGGAGTTATTTAGTAAGGAGTTAGGTGTAAGAGTTATTAAAGTTAGGGTTTAGGAGTTAGCATTTTTGAGATTAAAGGTTATAAGCTAGTAATTACGTGTTATATGGATTAGGGTTTTTAATGTTGAGGTGTTATAAGGGTTAGGGATTTTAGTGTCATGGGTTAAGCATAGGGTGTCCACAATTATATGGGTTATGAATTACATTATTAATTATAAGGGTTAGAAATTATATTAGAAATTAGTGTTTAAACGTATTAGATATAGGGACAATTTTAGTTCTATAGGTAATACATGTGGTGACTAGGTTAATTGAATTTATAGGTCAAATTAGGGTTAGAGTGGTTATTTAGGTTTTTGGAAAAACATTCTACTAGTTAAGGAGTATATGGGTTAAGAGTCATAAATGTTACAAGGGTCACTAGTGATATAGTTATACATATTTTGGGTTATAAGGCTTATATATGTATAGGATTTTATAAATATAAGGTTCATAATGGAAAGGGGTAAGAGCAATGAATTATAATGGTTAGGGAATATATAGATTAATGTGATTAAACGTTACAAGATTTATCTAAGTACTTAGAGTTAAAGGGATTGTGGATTATACAAGTTATGTGTTGGGGGTTATAGGGATTAGTAGTTATAGATGTTAAGGGTTATAAGCGTTACAATTAATATTGATTGTAGTGATTAAACGTTATGGAGGTAAGGGTGATAACTATTATAAGGGTCAAGGGTTGTAGAGGTAAGAGTTATATTCAAAGATATAAAAGATATGGGTCACAGGGGTTATAAGTGTTATGTTTTATAATAGCTAATGGTTATAAGGGTTTAGGGGAAGAGGTTATAGGTGCTAATTATAGATTACAGATATAGGTATTAAGGGTTAATGGTTATAATATTGGCATTTAGGGGCTACATGGGATCATTATTATGGGTTATATGTGTTTGGGGTTTTAGGATATAAAGGCTATAGAGATTTGGGAGTAAGGGGTTAAATAGTCAAGAGATAAATTAATAATAAAGATGAGGTGTTATGGGTTATAAGGATTATAAATAATAGATTATATAAAAATTGAGGGTTTACAAGGGTTATGGTTAGGTGGTCTAAAGGTTATATTAGTTAGTATACATGTTAGTATTTATAGTTGTTAACAATATGGTGATATGGGTGTAATTGACATATGTTCATGACTTTGCTGGGTTAGAGTCTCCTTACATTATCTTTACTTAGTTTCTTCATACATAATTAAATATGGGTAAAACACATTATTCTGAATATCAAGAGGACCTAGAGACAACTAAATGCCAAGAAATCAAAGTTCATCCTAACCATTATGTTAAATTCAACTTCCTCCATTTATTGCAGAAGTCCGAGTGGATGGTCCATCTGGGTAATTTCATCCCTCTCTACATAACATAGACTAAAAACTAATTTCATTCTAAGGACAGTCAACAGCCTGGGAACAGGATAAGATAAAAAAGGAATTATGCCTCTAATCTGCCTATTCACCTGCTCAAAACTAAAACTGGAAACACAAAATGCTCATGAAATTGTAAATGGTGAAATCGGTTCTTCCCAAGCTGAGCAATGTGCCCCACCTAGATTACAAATATACTTCTACAGTGGCCACCTCTCCTAAGCTCCCCACAGACAGTGCTGCAGAGGTAGTGACAGAGGACTGTGGACTGTAACAAAATTCGAGAATAAGAAGGACGAGGGATAGTGTATATGGAGAAGATTAGCCATAAGAAGATGATGGTAGAAGCTAGGAGGGATAGAGATAGGTTTGAAATCAATCAACCACTCCAATGGGGTCTTTGAAAAAGTTTCGCACGTTATATTAGGAAAGGGGAATAGCACGAGGAGATCATTCACAACTGAAAGCCCTGTTGCAAGTATGTTAGAAGCATTCAGAAATTATAAATTCAAACCCCATGGGACCCTATCCTTCTAAAATATCCTTACATGGATAAAACAGTGTTTTCAGATCGTGTATTTATGTTGCCTAGCACTCGAACCTGTTTGAATTTGTTTTACTTTTTTAGATTAAATGGTTAATTTTATTTTTAAAACTACATAATAATATAAAATATTAAAAATACATATATATATTTTTTGAAAAGATACATAATATTATAAATTAAGGGAATAAACTATTTACGCCCCCTCACTGTGCCCTCCCGACGAAGGACCTTAACTATTTATGCCCCCTCACCTGCCAAATCCTTTCCATTTGCGCACCTCGCTTCCTATTGGACCCTGCGGGAAGAGGTAGAGATGGAAATGGGAGCTGGGGAAGGGAAGCTGGAATATGAAGGGATGCTTTGGGCTCTCTCCATATAGGTGGGATTTAAATTTTAAAATATGTATTTAAAATTGAAATAATAATAAATCGGATCTATCAAATTAATTAGTTTAAAAATTTTAGATAATAATTAAATAATTTAGTTAATTAATAATTATAGAAAATATTAATTTATAAAAAAAGTTGTAACAATTTTCATATATTTATAACAAGGTTGTATGGCAACTTATATATGCAATTATAATCAAATAAGAGTTGTACATATGTATTAAATACTGTATATAAAAATATGATATTTTTTTAGAGTGTGTATTAACAGTTAGCATGCATTAACGGTATTTACTGGTTTTTTTTTTTAATAATTTTTTTATTAGATTAATTGATATACCCATATCTTAGATATAGCATACATTAAACACATTTAATTTCATCTTTTCTAACCCATATCTTTTCTAAAATGGATCCTGATTTGGATCCGAAATGTCGACAATCTATTGACTACATTGTGGTTTTTCTGATCAAAACCGAAAATCCCAACCACAACAATCTCACTCATTAAACTTTTACTTTTTTCTATTATGAAAATTTAATTAAATTAATTGATATACCCAGATTTTAAATTCCACGATTAAATTGTTTTCTTACTTTAATGTTATTCAAGTAATATATAAGATTAAAAATCTATATTGATATGGACCTGTAGCGGGCACCACCTTTGTAACCAGCAAAATCGGTAGCAATTGGAGACATAATCTGAGTTAGAATAAGACTTCAACTTATGAACCAATCACATTAGAGATAAAATATTTAAATGGATTTAAATTTATGGTCAACTTGGAAAATAATATATATTCAAGGCTAATCAATCACTATATAGAATTCTTATCTGGCAGGTATAATAAAGGAATTTTTTATTTAATCTTTAAATAATTCATATATTTCATCTTAAAAGGATATTTATATCTAATAATTATATATTTTGAGATTATATTTATTATACAATAGAGTCTAAGTGGATCTAATTGTTAAGAACACATGTTTCCTTTTAAAAGATCGCAAGTACAAATCTAGAGGGTAGGGTATGTATACCTCCTTCTTCTTATTATTATTATAAAAACTTATTTAATAAAGTTATGAATTAATAGTCAAATAAAAACAATATATTCATGTTAGAAACTAATATTTAAACTTAGAGATGCATAAAATTCAAGTAGTTAAAAATTAACAAATTTTATACACTATAAATTTATAAAAAATAAACACCTACATATTATTGAAATAATAAAAAAGTAAAAAAATAAAATAAAATTATTTGTTATTTATTTTTTTATAAATTACATTATGAAGGTCTCAAGGGTCTCCTTATAAGTACATTCTTACTCAAGAACTCCATTTCTTTGTTATGATTAAAGGTTATGATTAAACGTTATGATAGATGTGTGAAGCCTAACATTAGAGCCCTCAATAAAATGCAAATAATATGTAAATAGAACAAAAATAAAAACAAAAAACAAAAATAAAATAAAACAACTCTATATATAATTATTATTCTAAAACTCACTAATAACAAACTAGTTCCATACTTCATCTTCCCTACTTTTTGCTTTTTTTTTTTTTCATTTTCTCTTAAGTGCTATATGCTTGTCTTTTTCTTCAACGTCCATGTCTACATATGTCTAATATCTATCTTGTATTGTGATTAAATGTTAATTAATCTTAATATAATTTTTGTATTGTGTATGAATGGCCATAAAAGTGTTTAGGGGAGGCATGTGTTATAAAAGAGTTTTAGGGATGCATGTTAATGGAGACAATTTTGTATTATGGTTGAATAAATATAAAATGATATTGTGGTAGAGAAGGGTTTATCCAATTTTTATTTATCAAAAGACTTTGGACTATGTCTTAGTGGTTTTATTTTTTTGAAAGGTTTGAATTGTAACTTAGTAGTTGAGATATAGAGCTATCATGTAAACATGTTTCAATTTAAACTTACTAAATCTTTATGTGTGGATTTCTCATATGGGTGAAGAAAGATATATAACCTCTAGAATTAATTTCTAGAGCTAATAGTGAAGGTGGTTCTACAACTACTAGATTTGGGTATCTATCTCTATTTGGAAGCAAACAAAGAAAAATTGGTTTTGGCACAAGCCTAACTACTACTATTGGTTCTGTAGGTTCTAACAAAGGTCAAACAAGATCCAGATATATAACTGAGGGAAATGATGAACCTCTTACTAGACGTGATTAATAGGTGGGTGTGAAGTCGAATTGGAGCGTAGTTGATTGGTCAACTTAAATTACTGATGTTGAATTGAACAAATTGGATTTATGATCCCATAATCGAAAGTAAAATCAGTTTACAAAATTTAGAAAACCATTAAAAAATTCTACATTTATGCTCCCCTCTTTCTAACTGCCCAAAAATTGAAAACTGAATCTTTGGCCCTCTTTAAGGTTGCCTACAAGATGAGTATGGAATTTATTCCTAGGAGGTAATATGGTGAGGAAGAATGGTAGTTGATCTGTATCTCAATGATCTTCATAACTCTAAAAAATACAATATATATCTTGAAGGTGTGGCCACCGGGTTGATATTGTTATTGATGGAAATTAGAGGCAGTGTTGACTATAAAAACAACAAATCTCCTTGCATTCACCATTGTAAAAATGGGTTTTCCACCCAGAATTCTTCCCTTGTGATATTCAGCCTCTGCAACAAAGAATGGACCCCTTTGTCAAAACCCTTCAACCCATCTTGATCACAACTCTCCCAGCAAATGAGGTGACTTCTCCCAACAATAAAATATCGACCCAGATTGACCCCAAAAACTAAGAAATACACCAAGAAGGAGACTCGACCATCCAATAGAATAAATCAGGCGAGACAAGGAGGAAAAAACACTATAAAATACCACCATTGAAAGTTCTTGTGACTCCCACCCAAATTTCTAATTTTTCTTTAAGTTTTGTCTCTGAGGTATTATGTCAAATAGTTTACTCATTAACTCCTGTAGATGCAATATTGTGTTTTCCCACAGTTATATTTACTCGAGAAATTAAAATACAAGTGCTCCTCTTTTCCAATAAAAGAACAGTAACAAAACAACTATACTAGGCATATGACAACAAAAAACATCGGCATTCTAGCCCATTTATTTACTACATAAAAATGAGAAATAATCATACTCCGGTAAGCTATCATTGATACAGAATTGACCTCGTCACAATGAAACTAAAGAGATCTGATATAGATGAGAATGGTTTTTTTAAGTCTGATTCATATGGACTTGTCCTTCCTATCATATGTGAAATACAACTTCAGCCACATAAGGGTGGCCCCAAACAACATAAAAATCAACTCCTGCAATGGAAGATATAACCCAATGCTAAAGAGGAGTGATCTGCCTATCAAGAATATGAGGATGAATGTGCCCAGTCTAAGTGGAAATACACCCAGCTTGAATGAAACTATGCGCAACCTCAATATGAAGTGCGCAACAAGGTATGTTTTCTTTCTTTCTTCAAGAATATGTGCTTTGTTCCCAAAATTCTATATTTTGTATTCAAATATACGCCCAACCACTTTTATTTTTTCCTCCCCTACAAATAGATGTTCCCAAGTTATGAAATAAGTGCATCTAGGGAAGAAATTCGACCCTCAGAGTGGGAATCAGTCCCTAGGGTACTTCACACAACCCCCAACTAAGTATCTAGCCAACACAATGAAAGATTCACCTCCCAAGGGAAACTCAACCCACCAAGCAGTGAACTCAACCACCACACTGGGAAATTTGTCCCTCAAAGCCCACAGTTGTAGAGGAACATGCTCTGATACTAGTGTAATATCCCATGGATAATAAACTATGGTTTTGAATAAAATATAAATTTTATTGCATTAACTTGGTTGCAAACCCTTATAATTTCGTGAAACACATTTTGATACACACCAAATACACATAAAATGGGAGAGATAAGATGGCCATTTTATTATTATGAAAACTATGAATACAACCATATAAATCATAAATGGTTGCTAGGGTAGCTACAATACACTAATAAAAACATAAAATCATAACTTGGAACAATGCCATAGACTCTCCAATAGAATGTTGAAGATGAAACCAGAAATGAAGCTCTAATGAAGATCTTAGTTGGATCTTCCTCCTTGTCTAACTAGGGTGGATGGTTTCACCACTGAATCCAAACTCCCATGAAAGGGTTTTTCCAAAACCCTGATGAAAACCATGGTTCACTGAGCACTACAAAAGAAAATGATCAAATCCAATCTACCCAAATGACTTTCTCTCCTCTCCTTTTAAAGAATCTGTGGATCTTTCTAGAGAGATATAACCCAACCTTCTCAAAGCTTCTAGAATAGCACTTTATTTAATAAAGTGAGTTTATAAATTTATTTTGATTAAGTCAATTAAATTTAAATAATAATTAATTAAATATTAGTTACCAAATTTAACTTAATCAACATAATGAAATATTTAATTTTTCCAAAATGGGGACATTACACAATGCCAATTCCTTCGTTCGAGTTCCTTCATGCCAGTTCCTTCGCGTCAGTTCCTCCATGCTAGTTCCTTCATGTCAGTTCCTTCATGCTAGCTACAGTGCTAGTTACAGTGTTGGTTGCAGTGCCAATTGCAACACTAATTACAGTGACAACACAAGTTGTAGTACCAATTACAATGAATGTTTCTATGAAGTATTGGGACTAATTTATGGTTATCCTAGTTCTCCCTAACCTAGTGCATCCACTAGTTCTCTCAACCATAAAAAATGTCAAAGTTGATTTTTTGGGTCAAAGTCAATGTTTGACTGGTCAAAGTCAACATTTGATTACTCAAATTCAAATTTTGACTCGTCAAATTCAAGTCTTGACTAGCCAAAGTCAAAATATTGTTCATGGTCAAAGTCAAATAAAGTCATGACTTCCTCCATAAAATCAGAGTGGTGTAGCAGAAGCATGGTCTCTTGGTAAAGCATGGAAGACAAGCATTGACATCATCATTGCAAAGAACAAAGGGAAAAATTATGGAACCACAGACTGAAGAGAATGCATCAAATGATGAAGAGTTTGATTTTTGGAGCTTCCAAGCACATGAAGGTGGAGTAGGAGAAACAATAAAAAGAAACTACAACATATATGAATCTATGGAAAGAAAAAGGGATCTTTTTCCAAGAAACAATCATAGAGCCAGAAATATCTCAGATATAATACATTAAGAGGAACAACACACTCTCCAGGTTGGAAAGAATACGTGTCTCAAAAAAAAAAAAACTCAAGAAGAACAATAGAGAGACTCCAACTTTGCATATCAGGTTTGATATTTTTATTATTTCTTCTTAAGTGAGTATTTCAATTCTTTAGATTTTAATAATGCTAGGAACAAATGAAGACTTAGTAGCTTGTACTATTAATATACATGCTTATTGAAATTAATTGTAATATGAACTAACATGTCCTCTAGGATATATTTCTTGTTCTTGTTCTTAGGGATGACACCTTGGTAATGTAATAATGAATTACCATGAAATTGATATGTTCTTATATAAAATGATATTATAATGGAAATACTTTTTCTCCTGTTGTTTATGTTTCAGGAAAGTTATCCTATTTATTCCAGGAAGGTTACCACATAAAAGTAAGACTTGGAAGGACTCAAAGGGAGTCAAACTTCAGACGGAGTCAGTGATTAGGAAGAAGTAAGGTTTCATGACACTTTGCATGATGCATAGGGACATGCAGGGGATGGAAGCATGGTTTGAGGATTCTCTCAGTTAAAGGGATTCAATGGAAACATTAAAAAAGAAGGATCTTGTAGGCCTTTGTGTTGAGTTGTAGACCTTTGTATCGATTTGCAGGCTTCGTGTTGAGCTGTAGGCCTTGTGCCAAGTTGTATGTTTTATGTTGAGTTGTAGGCCTTGTGTCGAGTTGCAAGCTTCATGTCGAGGTTTAGGACTTGTTTCGAGTTGCAGTATTCTTGTTGAGTTGTTGGCCTTGTTCCAAGTTGTAGGCTTTGTGTCGAGTTGTAGGCCTTATTCCAAGTTGTAGGCTTCATGCCGAGTTGTAGGCCTTGTGTTGAGGTATAGGCTTCATGTCGGGTTGTAGGATACTATAGTGAGATGGTATGGTATGTCGAGTTATTTCTACTCTAGTGATACAGTCTCATACGCTAGTACTGTAGTCAAGAACTTGTATGGAAGTGATGGTGTTGCTCGTAATATGATATGGATGATCACGAGATATCCTGTGTATCTTTGGTGATGCTATCGGTTTACAAGACCATGTAGGTGTTTCCCATGCCATGTGATATGGATGGATAATGAAGATAGTAATGATGATACTCATGACATGGGTGAGCACGTCATGCAGATGTATCCCATGATGTTGATGGTGACACACACTACGATATGTAGCTCTAGTGTTATCTGGTGAGTTGTGGACCCTAGAAGAAATTGAATGGTCCACATGGGCATATCCATGTGTGACGTAATGATGCTACAAGTAGCATGGTCTGCGTAACCATGACGAGAGGATCATGGCATAACAAGCAAGGCTATGAAGACCATAAATGAACATCATGGTTAAATACCTCCCTAGATAAGAGGGAGTGTTGATTTTTTGGCACTGCGGGAGATACTAACCTCCATGGATAAACCTTTGACTAGAATAGAATATTCTGGAAGAAAGAGAAAATGTAAACATATGTGTGAAAACCTTGGAAGACAAGTTGGCTTAGCAAAATAAGTAATATTGAAGTACATGTTCACTTGGCCAGATTAGTATAAATAGAAGGTGCTTGAGCTCATTTTACTCACACTCAATAAAGTGGTGCACAATTCTAGAGGAAGAGTGCAACTGTAATGACTACAACTGGGTACTAATATTGGTCTATGGTTTGTGACTTTGTACTTGGTGCACTACCTTAGGAGAAAGGTGTGCTCTCTCTCTTGGTTATCTCTTGGGTATAGTGTTGCTTCCAGAATCATTCCATCTGTCAAAGGTTATAGTGCTCGAGGGTGGCTGTGCTCCTATGGTTGGGTAACAATATTGTGATACTGGCTATGGTTAAACGACACAACATTCTAACAACATCCTCCCCAGAAGTTTGACGATGAAAACATAATTCTCGTAATGTAAGGGATCACATGGATTCGAAGGATGTTCCTCCATGATAAACACTTTAGAACATTATCACTCCTCACATCTAGCACAACCTCCAAGATCCATGAGGTGTTCTATATGTAGGGTCTGAAGCACACTAATGACTAGTCTCACCTTAACACCCATCCCAATTCTAATGATCAACCTATCAAGAAAGTACCTTAGCATTATTAACCAATGGAAACAACCAACATATGATTGGAGTTATCTACTAACTATTTAATTTGAGGTCAATAACAAAGCTTATATGCACATATAATTGAGTAATTAGTACCCCCACAAAGCCAAGTTAACAAAACTTTTTATTATCCTTAGGAATGGGCCTTGTTTCTCATTTTTGTAACATTGTAACATTTTTTATTCATATATTGAATCATCCAAATAACTCTTAATTGTTGAATTGGTAAACCTTCCACCTGCATTAAAGGTGGAGTAATTTAACTTATATATATGTTATTTATTTAGAATTGTGATAAAAATTCAATACTATTATTTAATATTAAGAGGTGTTATAAATTTAAATACAATGTCTCTTGACACTTTGAATGATGATGATGATTAACTTCCACTAAGACTTAATTGGTCTATCCATTACATACAGTGAATTAAAAAGTAAAATAATTTTGTTATTTATCTAATATTTAAAAAATATATATTTAATCTTTTAATTAAAATGAATAATTCCAAAAAAAATAAATTATAACAATATTTACATAAAATACATCAAAATATATTAAAATTAAAATGTATTTTTAGATAAAACTTATCTAAATATCAGTAACTTAAAACCATGAATTACATATAACTATTTTACCATAGTAAACATATTATAAATTTAGAACCATGAATTGTATATAATTATTTTTCCATTGTAGACATTATAAATTAAAAATAAATAAAAATATGATGAATTTATTTAAAGATAGAAATGGAATTCAAAAATGAAATTCATCCAAACCATGAATTGTATATAGTTATTTGACAATAGTAGACATATGGCAAATCTTGATGTTTGGTTCAAAACAATGAAAATGTAAAAGCTTAGAACTTAAGTGAGTAAGTTATTTCTCAACATAATTATTGACATGCTACAAATCTTAAAAAAATGTGATGAATTTATTTAAACAAAAAGATGTTGTGCATATCTATTTGGATTGTACTTTAGAATGATGTTAGAATCCATTTGGACTGTACTTTTAATGTGTGTTAAGTTTACATATACTAAACCTTAAAAGAGTGTTTAAGAATTAATCTAACAAGTGATTATGTTTATATCTAAGATTGTAGATTAAACACTTGTTATGAATATAAAATAAATTATGTTTCCACCTATTTAGAAAAAAATCAACTTTTAAAAGTTACACACATTTCTTTACACATGAGAAATTTACACACAAAAACTTAATAATTTTAAATTCAAATACATTTACATAGAAACTCTATATCCAACCCCTAAACCCTAATCCAAACTTTTCTTAAAAAAAAAAAATCTCAAACCAAAACCATTCCAATAACAACTCACCATCTTTTTATGATTATTTAAACATAATACTAACTTCATCCCATTAACATGCATGCTAGCCATTATTAATCATCCCATTAACCTGCCTCATCAAGATCGTTTATGATCGCATTAACTTGCTCCTTAAACCCTTTTATGACCGTTCAAATATAAGACAAAGAAGATACTAAGATTCATGACCATTTAAACATGATACAAAGACATACATTAAAACGTATGTAGATATGGACCGTGAAGAAAAAGCAAACGATATAACCGTTGGAGAAGAAATGGAAAAAGCAAACGATATAGCCGTTGGAGAAAAGAATTTAAAAGCAAGTCGCTGAGGTGAAAACTCTTGGGGATGGAACCCTTCTCAATCTTGGTATCTGCCCAACGATTAACCTTTCAATTCTAGAATCGTGCTCCAGACAGAACAGTTGTTAGGACTTGGGCCTAATCCAAAATACATCGAACGCTGCTATGGAGAAATGCACCAAAGGTTAATTTGCTTAGATTTTTTTTGTTATGCAGTTTTCTTATTAATCTCCTCATGAATTTTCATGGACTAATGTTATAATTTTGATTCTGGCAGTCTCTGTGTAAAACCTGCGGTTCAAGAAGATTAGGATGCGTTAGCAAAAGAAAGCTCAACAAACGTAAGCAACAAGATCGGATCAGATCATCTTCTGTATGTCTTCTATATCTATTTGATATTTGTCATTATAAAATATCCTTAAAAAAATATTAAATTAGGGTTTTCTGAAGATTACTTGTTTGTCTAAATAGCAGACTGGTGTCCTTCCTCATCAACACCCAGTAAATTAGGGTTTCCTTATGTTTTAATCGATCTTACATGGAAATCCTACTCCTGCATGAACTACAAACCCAGTTGAATCTTTTTTATCAGAAACTAAAGAATCAGTAGAGATCGAATAAAGAGATTAAAACAAGAAACCCCCCTCTCTCTATTTTTCTTTTTGTCTTTTTTACATGTATCTGTCTTTATTTCTTTCTATGTGTGTCTGTTAGTCTTTCGGCCAATTGATCACTGTACTTCCTTACACTTAAGAGTGGCTCTCTGTGTTGTGTTTATCATTAGTCTCACTTTTTCTCTTTTACTTTTGCTCCTTATCCAATATGTGGGTTGAATCATTCTGGTGGTTGTATATCCCTGTTCACTGAACCTGCACGAGTCTTATCAAATGATAAGCTCTGCATATATATCTTTTTCTATAGCTATAAGATTATATCAAATGATCAGCCCTGGATCTTATCTTTGTCTATATCTATAACAGTTTTATCAAATGATCAACCCTGGATCTTATCTTTGTCTATAGCTATAAGAGTCTTATCAAATGATCAGCCCTAGATCTTTATTGTCTATAAGATTATATCTGTGGTCTAGAGCTACCTTTTCACGATTAATGGATGGTTTCCCTTCAGATTTCACGATTTTGTGAAGTTTTTGATCCATCGTTCTTGGTTGCATGTGGGAGACTGGACCTGTAGTCACCCACTTAGCCATCTTCTCTAAAGAACTGAGTGAATAGTTTTAGCTCATAACCCCTCAGTTTCAAAGTCTGTCTCATCATTTTGTTTGTTGTAGCCAATCATAAGCCTTAAGAGTCATCGACGCTCTGTGCTTTACAGGACATCTTCAGGATTCAACTTCAATCGCAACAAAGGCCTATGACTTCAAACATATGGTCCTCAAATCGCAACAAACGCCTATCACTCTTATCGTTTTGATTGAGTTAAATTTGAAGTTAATTTAACTTTATGAGATGCCTCTGGTTGTCCTAATCGTTTTCTATTGTTGTCCTATCACTGTCTCTGATCGTCTCCACCGTCAATCCCTTCCTATAAATGATAATAATATAAGTAATAATGTAGAGCCCCATCTAAATCAGTCAAACTTGTTAGGACATTGTCCTGGCTGTACTTTAACCATATCTAAAATTCCTACCAAGAGAAGATTTGTTTATTATATTATTAAGATAATATATATATATAAACCATTTTCTTCTATTTCTCACTAAGCTCATTCGGGCTTTGAACTTAAACTGAATAGACGGGGGCAACTTGGGCAACTTGTTGACTAGAAGTTCTAAATTTAGACATATAACCAAAAATGTCCCAGGAAGATCTCACCGCCCTCTGTTTATATTATACTTGATAGTCCTCTTTTTATTATTATTATATTTGATAGCCTAATCTTGGAAGAAAGAAAACCCTTTCCTTTTGACTTTGGCTACATTTGTCTTGTAATCTCCAAACTTAGGACAATGCTCCAACCATTACAATAGTAGCTTCCTGGTTTGTGAGATTTAAATTAGACGCTGTAGACAGTGATTTCATGTACGTAGTGGTGGATGGAAGTAAATGCATGCATATACATCGTTGGATATCTGTACATATATTTTGCCATTAATGAGTTGGAACTAATGCTTATACATCGTTGGATATCTGTATATATATTTTACCATTATTATAATTATTTTGTCATTAATGATTGGAACAAAAATTTTCATTAAGACTGATTATGATTATCCTGTCCTTTTTCGTTTCAAACTTCAGACTTGATAGGTGGGGAGATTATCTCTCCTATACTTAACTACCACATAACATCCATATCACTGTTGGCCAATTCTCTCTCATTTCTTTTGTTTTTCTACCATCGCCTGTATCAAAATATAATGATAAAAACCCAAATATTATTATTACTAGTTTTTGTTATATTTATTTATATAATTAATTTGATAGTTGTTTTTACTTTTTTCTTTAAGTTAATATTGTGTATGAAATTTGTCAATATTGTGTATGAAATTTGTTAAAATTTCAATTATTTTATAAGTATGATATTATATTTTTTGGATCATTAGATTAAATAATTTTATTTAATTTTTTTATGATAAAAATAATTTTAAAATGTATACTCATTATTATTAAATTAAGTGTATTTTTCAAAATGAATATACTTATTTATATTTTTTTGATAAAAAAAAATTTAATGTATACTCATTATTAAATTAAGTGTATTTTTCAAAAAAATATATTTGTTATTAATGGGTTAGAAATATCATTTTCACAATAAAATTTATTATTTATGAGAAGTATGGTAGTTCTAATAACTTGTTTGAGGCCGATAACTCATTAACATAGTTTGTTATAGAATGGTGTAAATTTGTTAATTGTTTTGTTAATAGTTGGTTCATTTTATTGTAAAAAAAATCACAATCAATATATTAATATGACATAATTGTTTGGAAATGAAGTGAAACAAGTTGGAAGCATCATAAATGAAATGAAATGACTACATGCATGGCACAATAGTTAATTCCTCTTTGTTAGTTGTATTTAATTGTCACCCTTCCCCATGTAGTGGTGTACTTCTTCGATATTTTATTTTTACAAATATAATATTATATTATGGAAGAATTTTTAAAATAATAATTATCTATAGCTTTGTTTTTTCTATGTTCTAATTAATGTGTTTTTCTTTTTCTTTTTCATATCATTTGTATTTTTATAGAGAACTCAAACAAGAGTACACTTAAATAAAAACCCCAATAATGTCATTTATAACAAATAAAGAAAATTATAAAAAATAAATAACAAATAAAGAACTTTTTTTATTATTATTTCAATTGTATGTTGGTGTTACTTTTTCTAAATTAACATTGTATATTAATTTTCTTAAATTTTATACATATTAAATTTTAATCTTAATTAACATAAATATATTATTTTAGTTTTTTTTTTTTTTTTTTTAAATAAAAAAGATGGAACCTGTTATATTGATATAAGCATTTTACAGCACCATTGGGGATGCCAGCTGTCCCGCCTTAGCAGGAAACCGAGGCAGCTCGACACCCCTTGCCACATGTCATTGTCTTTGCTATCTAAGAGTAGTCTAAGAGTATAAAAAATAACATCGCTATCTCCCGCCCGTAGGAAACCAGGAGTGGCAAAATTCAAACTATTGTTTGCTACTAAAACTAAAGCATAAAGAAAACTAGCTATCTTCAGGCATATATCAGTAAGACAGAACCAGAAACAGAG
>ML785637.1:141610-162053 GCA_009831015.1 Picea engelmannii | reverse complement strand
GCTCGGCAGTCCTTCGGCCGGGAACTCCTCCTCCACAATTGCCATGCCTCTCAGTCGTCTTCTTCTGGTAGCAATTGCCAGCGCCTTTTCGAAGGCTTCCTTACGTTTGCGTCTCGATTTTGTGGCATACCAGGTCGCTCCCCATCTCGGTGTGCCTCGAAGTCGCGGCATGTCGATGCCAGGTGAATATGCAGCCAGACTGTGCGACCCCCTCGAGCGAATGGTGACAGTCTTGCTGTGAGTCGAACTCTGCCACAGATTACCAGGTCGCGAGAGCTCTTGGTTTCCCGGAGGGGCACTGCAAACAATGTACCAGGAAATAATGCCAATTACGATATACCACCCCATCCCAGTCTGCATTAAACGCTGATCCTCGGTGCTGGTACCTTCGCCTTGTGCGAGCAAGCGCCTCATTAGTATGCAATTGCGGTAATTCATGGCGATTAAATGTGAATTTGACGTGAGCCGGTGAGCGCCCTGCCTGCCCGCTCCAGCTCGCAGCCACGTGGTCGTCTTTGCCGCGTTGTCACCCCATCCGGGGAATATTATTTTAGTTTTACCATTAACAACTTTATTAAAAAATATTTTTATATAAACATACTTATTTATATTTTTTTTGATAATTTTTTTTTAAAGTTTTACTGGTTATTAAATTAAGTGTATTTTTCAAAATGAATATACTTGTTATTAATGAATTAGAAATACCATTTTCACAGTAAAATTTATTATCTATGAGGAACATGATAGTTCTAATAGTTTGTTTGAGGTAGATAAGTCATTAACATAGTTTGTTATAAGATAGTATAGATTTGTTAATAGTTGGTTCATCTTATTGTAAAAAAAATCACAATCAATATATTAATATGACACAATTGTTTGGAAATGAAGTGAAACAAGTTGGAAGCATCATAAATGAAATGAAATGGCTACATGCATGACATAATAGTTAATTCTTCTTTCCTAGTTGTGTTTAGTTGTCACCCTTCCCTCCATGTACCGGTGTAATTTTCACATTTTTTCTTTTTACAAATATAATATTATATTATGGAAGAATTTTTAAAATAATAATTATATATAGTTTTGTTTTTTCTATGTTCTAGTTAATGTGTTTTTCTTTTTCTTTTTTCATATCATTTTCATTTTATTGAGAACTTAAGTAAAAGTTCACTCATAAGAAGACCCCAATAATGTCATTTATAATAAATAAAGAAAGTTATAAAAAATAAATAACAAATACAAGTTTTTTTTCATTATTATTTCAATTGTATGTTGGTGTTCCTTTTTCTAAATTAACATTGTGTATTAAATTTCTTAAATTTTATGCATATCAAATTTCAATGTTAACTAACATAAATATATTATTTTTATTTTACCATTAATTAACAATTTTATTGAATTTTTTTTTTATATAATAGAAATAATTTCAAAATGTATAATTATTAGATTTAAAAATCCTTTTAAAAATAAATGTATGAGTTATTTAAATATTAAATACAAAATTTCTAATATTCTTATCAGTTTATAAATAAGTATAAACAACCCAACAATTTTACATATAAATTAGTATCTCATTATTTTTTTTTAAAATAGTATTTCATTATTTTTTTAAAAATTAATATCTCATTAATTTTTTAATAAATTATGTAAATTGTTTTAATTGTTTTCTAAATTTTGTAAACTGATTTTTCTTTCAACTATGGAATTATAAATCTATTTTATTCAATTCAGTAGTTTAAGTTCACTGATCCACTACGTTCCAATTAGACTTCAAAAGCACCACATCTAGCAGTAGGTTAAGCATTAGATGTAAAGGCAATTTAGTAGTAGAACAACATTCCTTTATGTGCCAGCTGCACTTTTGTTCAGTTATAAATCCGGATCTTGTTTTGCTAGCAGTAGTTAAGCTTGTGCTAGAACCATCTTTTTTTTTTTTTTGCAAATAGAGATAGATATCCCAATCGAATAGTTGCAGAACCACCTGAACTATCAGTTAAGGCAAAGGTCGAAGATCTACAGTCTCTAGATCGAGAGTCAGTTGAGTCGGTCGATGAACCAGTTGGAGAGCCGCTAGTTCGAGTGCCGTACTAAATAGAAGCGAAGCAAGCATACGTACCAGTTTTACTTTACCTGTTGATCCGATACATCGACTTTTTGTGAAATCAAAGCAAAGGTAATGATTTTTTTTATTTTTTTCGATATCATTGTATTAGAGTGAGGATACAATATCCAAGATGTAGGTTTATGTACGCTTCAAGCATTATGGCATAACCTCTGATCATAATAAAGAGGGAATGAGTGCTCCGGTAAAAATGTGGTTATAAGGAAAATTTTATAAAACTATTTATAATAAATAAAAGGAATATTTATTATTTCAATTGTATGTTGGTGTTTATTTTTCTAAATTAAATTAATATTGTGTATGGAATTTGTTACATTTCAATTCAAGATTAAGTTTTAATATTAATTATTAACTTATAGATATTGTTTTTATTTGGTAATTAACTCAACTTTATTTATTAAAAAAGTTTTTATATAATAAAAATAATTTCAGAAATATAATAATTAGATTTAAATATACTATTATGAATGGATATATAAATTATTTAAAGTTTAAATACAAAATTCCTAACATTCTTATTATTCTTATTAGATTATAAATAAGTATCAATAACTCAAAAAATTACAATATCTCAAAAATATAAGGTAATAGTAGAACCAACATCTCTTTATGTCATTCTGTTTGACCTTTGTTAAAACTGACACAACCAATAGTAATAATTAAGTTTGTGCCAAAACCAGCATGAGGCTATCTCCTAGACATCGTTAGGCAGATTACCTCAAGATTTACTTACTCAAAAATAATTCCTTTTTGATCTCATCCCATTCCCAGGTTGTTCATTGCTCGTAGAATGAACTTACTCTTCATTTTATGCTTTATAGAGAGGGATCAAATCCATAATTGTAACCAGAGCGACCACTTGGACTTCTGCAACAAATGGAAGAAGTTGAACTTTGACCTCTTCGTATTAAGTTATCTCTGGTTTTTGGTTCTCTTTATATTCAGAATAATATGCCAATTCAGAATAATATGCCTCACCCATATTTAATCTTTGTAAAGTTAATTCAAAATAATATGCCTCACCCATCTTTAATCTTTGTAAAGTTAATTCAGAATAATATGCCTCGCCCATCTTTAATCTTTGTAAAGTTAATTCAGAATAATATGCCTCACCCATCTTTAATCTTTTCTTAAGAGATTGAGTAAAGTTAATGAAAGAGACTCGAACCCTGCAAAGTTATACAGCTCGGTGCCACCTTCTGATATGGGTTGTACATGTTGATCTAGGAAATCAGCGTCCATGTTCCCACCTAGTTCAGTTTTCGAAAACCCCACTACTCTCAGGCATATTCATAATAGGATTATTCATCGTTGAATGATGATTATGATCATCCTCCTCTTTTGGGTTCCGCCTCTTTTGGGTTTTGAAACTTACACTTTTTTGGGTTTTGAACCTTCGACTTGATAGGCAAGGTATCTTCCAAGTATTGAATTTCCAACTAACATCCATATCACATTCTTGGCCAATTTTTTCGCTTCTTCTATATTGAATTTCCAAATAACATCCTAAGTTTTAACATCGATATCACATTCTTGGCCATACTCTTTCTTTTTCTCTATTTCGTTTCGAGCCATGGCCATTATCAAAATATAATAATAATAAACCCAAGTAAAAATAAAAATAAGTATTAAATAAGAGAGTTCCACATTATCCTTAGTTGTGTATAAAAAGCATGTTGAGCATTGTACTTCCAAGTAAGATCTTTCCCATTAGCAGTTTGAATACAATATATTTTACAACTATAAAATTTCCCAACAATCCATATAATTCCATAAATTCAACCTCGTAATATCTATTTGTTGTCAATAGCGGATCCGGTCTTCTTGAGTACAATTTGGTGAGTGATCTCCACCTATTTGAGCATGATAGAATTAATGATTTCAATTTTTTTTATTATGATTTAAATTTCTATTACACTATGTAAGAAAATTATAGAAATTCCTTAAAAACATTCGTTGACACTATTATAAATTAAATATCCATATGTTATGAATCAATTCAAAAGTTTTCATTGTGATTTAAATTTCTTGTACACTTTGCAAGAAAATTATAGAAATTCCTAAAAGACATTCATTTGCACTATTATAAATTAAATATCCATGCATTATGAATCAAATGAGAACTTCTTATCAAATCTCTTACTAGTTAGTTGATCTTGTTTTTTTAGGCTTCCATCCACATATGGAGATATATGAGTAATTTTTTTGTTGTCTTAAGTAATAGGTAAGTTCAATACAATTTGTATATAGTTCTTGAACTGAATCTTGATTTAATATAACATATTAGGGGAGATGAGAGGACTTATTAACTTTGCTAACTGCTACATGTAAATTATAAAATTTATCATTAATTTCCCTATTAACTCTAATACATAACCCCTATATATTTTAACACTTAACCCCTAAAAATCCTAAACCCTATAACCCTAGACACATACCCTATAATCCTGGCTATATGACTCCTAAAAAAAAAAAAATTTAATTCTTATTTTCTCTAGCCTATTTAACCATGTAATCTCTAAATCTTATAACCACTATCACCCATAAATCATTTACTCCTAATATAGACAAATACAATCCTCGTATCTAGTTATGATAAAAATATATCATGTATAACCCCTAATATAACCACTAACCCTTGCAACCTTTAAACCCTATACTATATAAACCCCAAAACCCCTACAACATAACCACAATAACCCCTAGCTTATATCATATATGTCCAAACCCATACAACCAATTTTATCATTTATAATCACATTCTCAATCCATATAAGATATTAGTACCCTTAACAAATAAAGATATAACTCTAACCCTTAATCCTTATCACTTCCATCATCTAACACTTATAACAATAACCACTATCCCTCATAACCATTTCTCCTTAAAAATTATTACTCCCAACAACTAACCCTTATAGTCATAACCACTATTCTTCGTAACCATTTATATAACCACTAACACCTAATATATATAAACCCTACTTCATATAACCTTGTACCACTACCTCACATTAACCTCTAATATAACCTTAAATCCCTATAAAATTTAACCATTATTATTGTGAATTCATAACCCCTCACACATATAACTTCTCACTTTAATTATCAATGGCTAACACATATAACACCTAATAAATAAGTAATCTTCACCCATTTGACATATGACCCTTAAATTCTATAATCCCTTATTCCATAAAAATACAACTCATATCCCCTATAATCTCTCACACCTAAACTCTAATCTCTAATCCATTTAGCTTTTATCACCCCCAACCATGATGACCCTAATATAATCAATACGAATTATGACCATTGGTGCCTATAATTTCTAACCCTTATCATCAATTAAACCCTATGGCCCCTTTAATTTTTAATATATGTAACCTTTAACACTTATCACCCCCAACCTATATATGTCATAGAACCTATAAATACTAACTCTTGTATCCCTTATTCCCTATAACACCTAACCACTTAAATTCATTTTCCCCTAACTCATGTAACATCTAAAACTTAACCTCTATATTCTAGAACCTATAACATATAACCATATAATCACTAACTCTTAGAGCATCCATAACCTCTAATATAACTCATATAATGTTTAACTCTTTAAAGCCCCAAAATCCAAACATATCATACCTAACCTCTATAAACCCTAATATAACCCATAACTTCTATAACCTATATACCTTAAACATCCATAACCATTGACCCTATAAATTAATCCTTTTAACCCCTTACCTCTAACACTCATCATCCCTAATTCTTAACACATATAACCCATATAACATCTTTACTTCTTATAACATGTCTCTATTATTCCTATAATCTATCAACTATAACCTATAAATCCTAAACCATATAACCATTATAACCCTTAAACCTTATTACCCTGAAAACTTATCCCTTCCAAACCATCACTAATAATTATAAACCGTAATCCTTCTAACTCATAACCCTTAAAACTTATTACCCTAACCCTTAATCCATAAACCTTAACCCCTTTAACCCATACTAATATAACCCCTTTCTTTTAACCCCTATAAACCCCATCCTTTATAACTCAAAATCCAAATAATCCCTAACCCTAAAATATTTACCACTCACAATTATAACTTATAACCCTAACCCCTCACCCATAAAACCATTATACCCATATCACCTAATTGGTAAAAACTATAAACCCTATAAATCCTAACACTTATACTAACTAATATCTCTCTTAAACCCCCTAACCATAACCCTTGTAACCCCTAAACCTTTATCCTAAACCTTTATCCTCTACAATTTACAATCCTTATAACTCATAACACCTCACCTTTATCACTAATGTATCTCCTAATTATTTATCCACTTACTCCCAAATCCTTATAACATTTATATCCTAAAGCCCCTAACACATATAACCCATAACCCTAAACCCTCATAACCATTAGCTATTATAAATCATAACACTTATATGTATATTTTATATCTTTGAATATAACTCTTACCCCTACAACCCTTGACGCTTATAAAAATTATCACCCTTCCCTCCCTAACCCTTAATGACTATAATAAATATTAATTGTAACACTTATAACCTTAACAATTATAAATACTAACTTCTATAACCCCCAACACATAACGTGTATAGCTTATATAATCCACAAATCCTTTAACTCTAAAGATTTAAAACCCATAAAGCTTGTAACCGCTAATCACTTTAATCTATATATTCCCTAACCATTCTAACCCAATGATCTTATCCCTCTCCACTATATACCTTATATTCTCTAAATCATATACATATATAGCCCTTATACCCAAAAATATGTATAATTGTATCACTATTAACTCTTGTAACATTTATCACCCTTAACTCATATATTGCTTAACAAGTAGAATATTTTTCAAACAACCTAGATAACCACTATAACCTTAATTTGACCTATAAACTCAATTCACCTAGTCATCCCTTGTATTACCCATATAACCAAAATCAACCCTATTTCTAATACATTTAAACTCTAATTTCTAATCTAATTTCTAACCCTTATAATTAATAATATAATCCATAACCCATATAACCCATAAAACACCTAATTCTTAACCCATGATACCTAAATTACCTAACCCTTATAACACCAAATCATTACAAACCCTAATCCATATAACCCCTAAATACTAGCTTATAACCTTTAATCTCAAAAATCCCAACTCCTAAATGCTCACTTTAATAACCTCTTACACCTAACTCATTATTAAATAACTCCTAACATATATAACTCTTGAACCATGTAATTATTAAACACTATAGGTGGTGTTAACTTATAATATCATTAATCCTTAGAACACATATAATCACCAATGCCTAACTTATATAAGATCTATAACCCTTATCCACTATGACTGCTAATAGAAAAAACGTAAAACTCCTCTTGGCCCTAACCCCTATAACCCATAAATCATCATTCTTACCCATTATGTCCCCTTAATATAACCCYTAAAATTTTCAAATGCTAGAACACATAACCCATATATCCCATAATATTCGACCACAATACATATAACTATAATCTCTAACCTCAATAACTCCTAATATTTTTAACACTTAAATCTTAATCCCTATACATTGCAACCCACAAATGATTCAGTATATATAACCTTAATCCATATAATATGTAACTACTAATCCCTATACTAACCCTTAACCACCATCATAACTAAGCATCACAATATATATAATGTATATAAAATATTTCATCATATACTGTATCACCCTTAATCTCAAAAGGTCAAAACTCTTAAAATCTAATAATAATGAACCTTTAACACCTAAATCTTATAATTACCTTTACAACCTTGCATAATTAACCCTTATAACTCATAAGTATACCCTTATAACCTACAATATAACTCCAAATACTTATAACCCTTAACCCCTAACACCTATAACACTAACATGTGAAACTTGTAATCCCTTATATCCCTTAAAACCTTTATAACCTAAATTCATATAACAACCAATCCTTATATCCCAAACGCATACAACTTATAACTTCTAAATTTAATACTTATAACCCCTCACCCTTATAACATGCTACCCTATATCCTTTTACTCCTAATCCATATAATCCTTATCACCCCTATAATCCACAATGTGACACCTAACTCATATAACACCTTTTTTTTTAACTATTATCACACTTAACCTTCTTGACAATATAATAATAATTGATGTAACTCATCACCTTTATATCCCCTATAAATTTAAACCATATAACCCTTATAATAATTACTCTTTAACATTTATAATCAATATAAACCGTAATCCATATAAATGTGTAATCCTAAATCGTTATGACCTCTATAACCTTAACCCTATAACTCCTAAATTCCAAACCTTATAAACACTAGCTCCCAACATGTATAACTCAAACACATAATCTTGTTGAATACTTACATGTGGCTTGTATAAACCCTCATCTTTAGAGCCTTGTAATATAAACCTTAGGATGTATATCCCATGAAACTTATAAACCATAATAGTAGCACATTTATTCTTTAACATTTATCTATTTAACCATTATAATCCTTAATCCATGTCACAATTATCATCTAACCCAAATTAACATGGGAAGATTTAACATATACAACCCGTAACATTTGTAATCCCTAATCCACATTGTTTAACTTATATAACATATTACCCTTACAAATTCTAACCACTACCATTGATAACCCTTAAATGATAACCATTGTAACCTTAATTACCCTATAGTGACTATTATATTAATTAGCTCTATATACTATAATTAATATATACCTTATAATCCCCAACCCTTATAAACCTTACCACATAAAACCAATAAAATATAATTTCCAACCCTTATAATTTGTAATAATTAGCATAACCACTAACACTTAACCTATATAAGTATTAATACTTAACCCTTGACCCATCACACACTCACACACACATATCAATAAAATCCTAACCATTAAATTTATTAACCCATATAACCCTTTATTTTTACAACCCCTAATCTTTAACCTCTAATTCCTACAACCCCCAATTCTTAACCAATAATAATAATGACCTCTAATATTTAACACCTTAAACCTATTTTTCATAACCCATATACTAATATCTATAACCATCAACCCCTTTGACTATTAATACATATAACCTTTAATATTTATAATACATATAACCTTTAATCTTTATAATACATATAGATCCCTATCCCTTAACTTTTATATCCCCTAATACTTGTTACCTATTTACCACCTCAATTACCAAAATAACTCATATAAACCTATAACCTTTGATCGTTATAACCATTAACACTATGACCTCCCTAAACATCAATTTCTAACCATTATAAAGAATAACACCTAACATCTAAGTCATGTAACCCAAAATACCTAACCTATATAATCCCTAGGAAATAAACCTTAAATCATAACACTTATATCCCATTATCCTAAACGTTATATCATCTAAATCGCCTAGCAAAAAATTCTTATAACCATTAATCTTTAAACCTTAATACCTATATCCTCTAAATCTTAACCATTAACATTAATAACAAACCATTAATATTAATAATGTCTACCAATGCATAGATTGTAATATCTATATCTCTATTAGTCCTTAAATGATATAAGCATTAACAAAGATAATTTCTAATACATAATTTGTAACACATGATTTCTATAGCACCTATAATATTTATCCCCTATAACCCATAAGTACTAAACCATATAACTCCTCTCACATATAACTCCCAATATAATTAATGTAAATACCAATATCTAATATAACCCCAATAACCCATTAACTTTAATCCATAACCATTATATCCCTTAAGATACCCTCAAATATAAAATCCATAAACAATACTATCTATAACCCCTAACCACTATAACATATAACCTTTATCGCCCTTATAACTCTTATCAATCCTTAATATTTATAATCCCTTACCCCCTACCACTATAACATTAACCGCTATAATCACTAATAACATTAAAACTCCAACCACTATAGTCACCAACACTTTACTCATATAGTCGATGTAACCACATTCTCTAATTTAACACATATAACCCATGTAACCCCCAATATGTAATCTGTATAACCCTTATCAAACTTAGACACTTATAACCTCTAAYAAAAGTCATAACACTTATAACCCCTATCAACCRCCAAGACTTCTAACCTTTAATATATCCCATATAAACACTTATAATCCCCAATACATATAACTTCTAAGATTTATCACTCCTTACACCAGTTCCTGAACCCTTAAAGCCTATAACTCTGACACACAACTCCAATAATACCTAATACATAACTCCTATAAACTTTAACCCTTGACTCCTATAACTCCTAAAATCTACAACAGTTAACACATATGACTCCTAACAACTATAATCTATGTGCCCTATTTCCCCTAATCACTTTAATTGTATAATATGTAACTATTACAACCAATATCACACATAACCCATGTACCACTAATATAAGCCACATAATCCATAATCTATAATTGGGACAATGCATATCACCTATAATCCCCAATATAACCACTAACTCCTACAACCTGTAAACTTAACATTAAATCCATGTCAACTCTAACCTTGCAACCATGAATCCATAACCGCTAATACCTATAACTTATGATTTTAACCCTTAAACATTAACGCTTATAACTCCTAACACCTAATACATATACAACCTTCATCAATTTGACATATGATCCTTAACCTCTATAATATCTTATTACATACTATTATAACCCAAAACCTCTATAATCCCTCACGTAACCCCTAATATTTATTCCATTTAAATTTTTTCACCACCCAACTACAATGAACCTCAATATAACAAATACACATTATAGTCCTAATTCCTATACATCCTAACCCTTATCATCTCTTAAACCCTATGTTCATATAACTTTTAATACTTGTAACCCTTAAAACTTATAAGACCCAACCTATAAATGTCATAACACCTATGACTACTAAAAACTATATAGCTCTTGATCCCTTTAATACCTAACCCCTTTAATTCCTTTAACCCTTAACTCATATAAATTCTGTACTTAACTTCCTAAATTCTATAACCCCTAACTATATAATGACTAACTCTTATAACCATTATCATCATTAACTTCTCATATAACTCCTATAATGTCTAAATCTTTATAGACCCTAATTCCTAACCCCTACAACCCTTAACCACTAGCTATTGTAATATATATCACAACTAACCTCTATAAACTATAATATAAATCACAACTTCTATAACCTTATAACTTATAATTGATCAACACTCACACCTAAAACCCCTTACCCCCAACAATTACTATCCCTAATTTTTTACCCATATAACACGTATAATCTCTTTACTCCTAGAACACATCTCTATTTAATTCAATAAGCTATCAATTATAACAAGTAGTAAATGAAGCTATAAACCCTAAAATATATAACCATTTTAACCCTTAATCTTTATTACCCCTAACACTTATACCTTTCAAACCATAACTACTAATGCATATAACCCCTAATCCATATAACTCATAACCTTTAACACTTATAATAGTAATTGTTAAGCCATATTCCCTAACCCCTTTAACCTTTACTAATTTATCTACTTTATCAAAACCCTATAACCCCAACCCTTATAACACTGAATTGATATAACCACTAACCATAAAACATTAACCTATTACACCTATGACTTCTAAACCTAACCTCTCACCATATAGCCCATTAAACCAATATCACCTAACCGTTAACAACTAAAACCCTTATAATTCTTGACACATATATTATCTAAGTCCTTTAACTAATATTACCCCTAACTCTCCCCCCGAGTATAACCCATGTAACACCTAAACCAACATCATATGTATAATTAATTTAACTCCTAACAGTTATAACTCGTTACTTTCAAATATCTATAACATCCTTATCACTTAACACTTAAATCCTTTAGCATATATAACCCCTAACATTTATCCCCTCTAACCCCTAAATACTAGTATGTATAACCATTAACAATTAACACCTATATCTCTAATCCATAATTAACATGTGTAACCTCAACCCCTTAACCCTTATAAATCTTATATATTATAAAATAAAACACTTATAATCCGTACCGCATATATATTATATATCATCAAATATAACTCTTATCCCCTACATCCCTTAAACATATAGTACCCCAACCCTTAACCTCCTTTTCTCTAGGAAGAATGGGCTAGGAACACAAATCTTTACTTTGATGCTTTTACTTTATATTGATTTCAATAACATAATAGACTTTGTACCCTAACTAATAGCTTTGGATGATCACAATCATATGGATCTTGGCCACTAATATCCATTGTTGGATAGTTGGTTGTCATTGATGTCAACCCTTGAAGCATTTGAGTTATCCCATAGTCGCTATATGAGGCCCCATTCGACAATCGGCTTAGTCCTGTGAGGAAAATACAGAATGGGGAAGATATACCAGTTTGGTCACTTATACTGTGTCTTTTGTTTTCATGCACATATGACATCTTCCTTTCCTATCTTTGTCGGGTTTGTGGATGGTGCTATTCGACACACCCAGAATGTTGCTTCCGTAGCTTGGGTCTTTTTCCACTTTAATGAGTTGGTTAGTTTAGGAGGTATTTGTTTAGGATCGACAACTAATAACATGGAAGAATATCATGTTGTCGTCGGACTTATAACCGAGGCATCCTCTCTAGGCATTTCTCACATAATTGTCAATCTGGACTCTCAACTCATAGTATGCCAACTCAATCATATCTACACTATTCACAATCCTATCCTGATACCTCTCCATATACAAGTTCGTCGTCTTCAACGAATGTTTGATTTCATCGAATATCGACACATACCAAGAGAACTTAATATTGTTTTAGATTTGTTAGAAAACTACATTATGGATAGATATCTCGAACATAGATAATATTTCATAAAGGAAATGAGTTACATCACATTTCATCATGTAAATTAAAACACATCACATAAAATACATCATTTGAAAATCATTTGGAACTGTAAAAACTTGGAAATGTTTATATATACAGTGTGACTGAAAATGTTTGATTACATCAAAAAAGGTACATAGAGAGGCAAAATGTGGGTCACACCCATAAGCATCGTCATACAGACTAATTGCCAGGAATAATTCTAATCTTTTGGCACTACATTATGATCCGAGTAACACATTACTACATGAGCTATTTGCCTCAGTAGAGAGTTAAGACTCTCAGACACCCCCACAGTGTGTCTTTGTATATGTAACGACACTTCCGACCTCCTAAAGGGAGGGATACCTATCGTGAGGCCTTGGAGGTTTCTTTCAACCTCCTGGAGTCCTCTTTTTGCTACCCCTAATCAACTACAATTTGAGCATCTCCATGATGCCCCAATACCGACACATCTATTGGATGTGTTGCTCCCCTATCTGCACGATGAAATGAATACATTTATTAAAGACTCTTCTATGTACCCCAAAAAAAATATAATGTAATGTTTTAAAATAAAAATAAATGACAAGAACGCTTTTGGTTTCTTACCTGATGCATCCCAATCCTCTCCTACTGGAAGAACCAAGTCCATGCTTCCTCGAAAAATCTACTCTGCCATATGGAAAGTCTTCTATCACAATAAATTGACGTCTTAGCCAAGAAAAGAAACCACCAGTGAATCTAAACTCTGAATCCAAACTTAGTCTCAGGGACAGGCTTGTCCACCATTCCAGATATGGTTCTCCCACTAGATGCACTACTAATGCAATCTGAGGTTGCAACTGGGGAATGCTCTCTAAAAACAACAAAACCAAAAATGAGCCATATCCAAACTACTTCTGTTGACCTACTCTGCATCTCATAATTTGTTCCTTCACATGGTGGAGAAACCCTGTGCTCCAGTTAAACAGTGTTGGTTCTAAACACTGTAAACCATAGGCCACCTGTGATATTGAAACTAGGTGAGAGCTCTTACTTCCTGCTATACTTTTCATGAAAAACATGATGGATCGAAGAGGTAAGTCTCTGATATCTTTGATTGCAATCCTGCCTCCCACTAGTATCGCTCTTGGGACACAATGGTTTTCCATATACTCATCCACAGTTGCAAGAAGTGCCCTCTTCCTAGATAAAGCTATAGGAAACCCTCTCTTCGAAATACCAGTTATGAAATTTACATCCTCCAACTCGATGGTCAGAAGATGCGTCCCTTTCTGGAACCCTTGCTTTGCAACGTTCCACAACCTAATCATGTATTTGAGAAGAAGAATCTCCTTCTTCAACTTTTGCATTTTGAAATATTTGAGTAGACCGCAATTCCTCAATGCGGCTCTCTCTTGGGGACTTTATAGAGAGGCCACATCATCGAGCTTGTGTTCTCTTTCTTTCCACTCAAGCATGTTGCTGAAGTCACCTACGATTAACAACAAAATTCATTAAATCATGATTTCGAAGAATTTTTGGCAATTTTAAAAACTTAAAAAAAATGATTGTTTTTTTTTGCAAAAGAACAATTCCCTCTTCACATTAACATCAGGGCACCAATCCACCCTTACATTAGCCATTTAAAATGCTCAAAAACTCAAAACGCCCTCCTCACATATTGAGCATGTGTGAGCCATTTTTCGGCATTTTTCTTGTTGTTTTTTGAGGAATCCCCCTCATAGCCACCACATTATAGCATTGGCACAAATTTGATTGGCTAATAAGGGTGTTTTCCAAGCCACTGAATGCTTAGCCACGATTTTTAGAGGAGCGATGAGCTTGTTGAGTGCTTGGGTTGACCCAGGGCATCATTTTTTATAAATTTTTAGTGCATTAAAAAAATATGAATCATGTAAAAGAAAGAGAGGAAAAAGAATGCTAACTTGGTCCAAATGGTGAGGAAAATGATCAACCATAGCTCTGGAACCAAACAATTCAAGATTCATCTCCAAAACACAAATTCTCCACTGCTGCAAATCTTTGTACAAATGAAATGGTAAATGACATTTTTTACCCCTTTTTACTATTATACATTTCATTTTCATATATGATATAGTTATTTTTGGGTTTTTGAGAAATATTTGGAGGCTTATTAATCCCCTAGAATGAATTTTTGACTTTATTGGTAGGCTTTGAAGCGGGTTTGTTCATTTTATCTTGTCACCTTCATGAGAATAGTCTTCGTTCGTTCTCAAGCTCAAACACATGAGAATGCGTCAGGTAAACTTTTATCTCTTTTTCGGACCCCCATGGATACATGAAAAAGGAACCCCCTGGAGTGTTCTTTAAACTCTTTTCAGACTCTCTAAATGTAAAAAGATTGTCAATTGATCTTGCTTCCTTTCGCACTCGTTAAAAGGTTTGAAAGGGCGTCTTCCGAGTGATAATTTATCTCTTTTTCATCCTCGCAAGGCTAACATTATGAAAAAGGACAACATTGAAGTCATCTTTAAGTTGTTTTCAGACTCTCTAAATATGAAAAACCACCAATTTTACCTTCTCTGGACTCGTTAAAAAATTATACATTGAAGGGCCAATACGGGACTGAACCCTTACTTCTTCCAGTTCGCTAAAAAAAGGAAGAAGGAATTACTAAAGGTGAGTCATATTGAGCATGTGTTACCTTCCTTGATCTAGTTAAATTAAAATGAGGTACTCGTCTATCTGGACAGGGGAAAAATTGAAAGAAGCAAGCCAAGCAGTTTTTGAGAACACTATCAGTAACTCTTACGGTCACCCCTGAACATGACACTTTATCTTTGCAGGCATTTTAATCCATTGAACCTCTGCACTAAGACAATCTTTTGAGTTTATTTTACTCCTTTGGGTCACCTGACAAAAGTCATAGAATCCACTACATCATCAAGTTTTGGTCCATGTCACGTTTCTGTTGTTGTGCCTCAGTGTTCAAGGGAAGTATATGCCTCGAGAGTCATCCATCACAAATATTTTGTTTTAATACCCATGTCATTCCATGTTCATTTGATCCACCAATTACATCTTTGTGTTTGTTTCATGTTTGTTGATGGGGGATACATCAAGGCCCTCCTTCGATGAGTCTATTCCTCTCGACTTCAACACATTATCCAAGAGTTAGACTTAGAAACTAGTTAGTACATTGGGACCTTCATGTTTCAATGGCAGGCCTCCTCACGTCCAACAGTGGGTTTACATCAATGACCCTTTATCGGATGATTCCATATATGTTCGACTTCAGCTCATTCATTCACATTCGTTGGAATGTACTAGAGTACCTTGGGAATCATTGACATCAATGGTGATCTCCCTCACACTTGTTAATGGTTTACCTCATTGACCAATAATCGAGTGGTTTCTACCATGTTTGACATCATGAAATATATTCACATGGTTAGATTCGTACTACATCAAGATCAGTAAGAAGACCCTAGATTGACTTATCACTCTTATATATACCTTTCCAAGGTTGCGAAGGAGTTCTTTTGAACTATGAAACATATACTGTAACATATATCCACTTTGTATTGGTTGTGGCTATGTCTTATCATATCGTAGATCCACTGTGTATTCTTCATGGCTACAATCAGTTTAGGTCATAGAAGTATAGATCAACATTGTATCTTTAGTGGCTATAACTTTTCTCAGTATAATTATGGATCTGCAATGTATTTTATGGTGGCCATAACTAAATAGTCTTTATGACTCAAGCATAGGTATGCCTGCCTTGGGTTTGAAACATGTCATAATATTTGTTTGATGGTCCTGTGCAACTTTTTCTAGCCCCTCTACATCCATACCCTTGCTCTAAAAAGTCTACAAATTACTTCAGTCATCATCATCTTCTGACTTCTCACTTTGGAGGGAAATCTGTTACACATCAAAATCACTCATCGCAATGATGTCTAGTGTCATCATTATAAATATTGCAATTTTCGCATATTGGTCGCAAGTGTCGCAAGTGTTGCAAACATCATACTACATGTGTCTTCTCTCTAACGACATCATAAGGACACTGAGACACCTCAAAGACTAGTTTTGAAGAAGGAAAATCAATTGACAGAAGAGTACAAACCTTCTGCCACTGAAAAAGCCACTAAAACATCAATTTTGGGAGGGATCTCCCCCCTACCTACTGACAGGGAGAACTGGTGCTTTGTACTCCCTTATAGAGGAGCATTCAAATGCTCTATGCCCCTTTTGAGGGAGCACTTCTCTTTTTTGGGAGAAATTCAGTTTATTAGAGGAAATTAGGGGACAATCCCCTCAATAACTGAAGGTAGTTGGGTTCGAATCTCGGGTCAAGGCATGATCCTAGGAGAGATCCACAATTGAAGGAGAGGAATCCTCAACTTATCCCAAAGATATATTAAGTGGTTAGGCCTCTCTAAGCCTATATAAGGAGGCCTCCTCATGGTAGAAAGGGGGGATGGAGATTGAGAATTACACCAAACTTATGATCCCATAACTGGGATGCCATCAAAGATATCAGTGTAGAATACTTGAGCAAAGGGGTTGGACAAGGAGAACTAGAAAAAGATGTTGCACCTTCATTAAAGGATTGTAAGTGATTTTACTTGTTCTTATTAATATATCAATGCTTGGCCTGTTTCTTTCAAACTTATGTTTGTTCCCACATGAGTTTGTCTTTAGTAGATAGATCTATGTTTGAGTTAATCTCAATAGAATAGGAAGTTATTTGTACCTTTGTTTGTTTTACAGGACCTGTCAAGGAGATCGATATTGGAGCTCATCTTGGATATTGCAAGGACAAACATCGTTAACAAGGCTCATATCCCTTAGCATATTAGCTTAATCAGATCTAAAAATAGTGTCAGTGTCCATGTTAAGAACTTTTCTTTCTCGGCCTTAGGAGTCTAGAGACCAAGAGGGAATCTGCTTGTTCGCAGGAGGATTCACCTATAATAGAGAGTGATCTTGGAGATTGATGTCAACCCTTAGAGATTGATGTCAACGCTTAGAGAGGTTGATATATGTTGGATAGTTTATTGACATTTTCATGATCGATATTGATGGTGAGTTAGTTGAATACATTTTATGTAGTCTACATGTAGGCCTAGAGGTGTGGTTATGAGACCCATAGTTTATTAAGGCATATAGACATGAAGGATAGTGAAATTGTAGGTAAGACTATCATGGATGGATAGTAGATTTTGTATCATTTTCATTGATATGTGGAAAGCCATGCGGTTCCTCTCGGTTAGGGAGATATGGCCTTGTAAATTTGGAAGCCCCAAAGACTGGTCAAGAAGACCCTAGTTGGTTACAAGTTTTAGTCAAAGGGTAAAATGGTTGCAACGAAAAATCCCTAAAGTAAGGAGAGGATTTACCTAGAGCAAGTAATATATAAACACCTCAAGGAGTCATTCACAAGGACACTTACACACTCATTCATTGATTATCTATCATGTGAACTAGTGATATTTTTCTAAGGTTGTGATGGAATTTTTCCAAGGTAGAAAAGGAGGGTCAAAGGTGAAAGTCTTGGGGTTACAACAAACCCTAGTTTTTGAAGTATCTGCAAGTTGCAGTTCGATAGGGGACATATGTACACATGTTGCAGTGGAGGAAAGCCTAAGCATCCTTGGTATGTAGAAGGGAAAGTTGTGTATCTGTGAAAATATTATGTAAGTTTGAGAAGAGATGTTGGTACTAGGTTGTTGAGGATCGTGGAAGAGTTACGGGTCAATTTACAGTACAACAAGTCAACTATAATATCATAGGTAAGCCTTAAGGGTTATGGTTATGGTGTTATGGTACATGCATGGTGATGAGAGTATGTGATACGATACATATTTATGATGTTATGGTACATTGATTAGAAGCATTATTGGATATATTTTTGTATGGTTTTCTTACATGTTATTGTACATACTTGAGGAATGGTATATTGTGTTATGAGGTTGCATATTTGTGATATTCAGGAGCATTCTTGAGGCATGTTTTTGTGATATTTGGTTTATTACTTGAGGCACATCATTGGATGCATGGAACATGTTGATTAAGGTCTACTTGGTGAGATATATTGTTGGTTCATATCTTGGTTTATTGGCATATGGTGTATGGCATGATATGGTATATAGTTGAGACACATTTTATGGTATATGGTATATTGTACATGGTATGGTACAATATTTGATGTACCTTATTGATGTACATGGTATGATACATGATTGGTACTTGGAATACATGGTTGCATGATTAATGCACTTGGTACAGGTTGTGGTACACAGGTTGATGCATCGTGCATGGTACAAGTTGGTACTTGGTGGAGACACGTATCTTGTCATGGTATGTTGGTGATCTTGGTATATTCTTGGTAGAGGCATGTGTTGGTAATGTTGGACATATATTTGAGAGGTATCCTTGGTATATGATTGATGTGAAAGGATTTGGTTGAGTATCGGTGGCAATGATAGGTTGGACAAGTTGATGTGACTCGATGGATATAGTGACAAGTTGATGTTACAGGTTGGATACAGTGACAGGTTACATGTTGATGTGATAGTGATAGTGAAAGTGGCAGTGACATTGGTAGTGATTGTGGTAGTTATAGTTGGTATACACTTATATTTCAGGGCGGTAGGACAGGGAAAGGAAAGGGGGTTGTATCCTTGATTTGAAGGGATCGATGGAACCCCAAGGATAACTCATAATTCTCAGAAGTTCCTTAGGAAGATAAGAATAACATCAATAGATGGAGAAAAGGAAAAATTCAAAGTCCTCAAAAATCAACAAAATTGGCATCATTGTGAAGAGCACATTGCAATATTTCCAACGACATAAATGGTTCTTCAAATGGAGTTACGGATCGAAAAAATGGCCAGTAAAAGCTTGGTCAACCATATCAAGTCAACTGAGGGACACATCATCATCCATATTGTTGATGTCAACATGATGTCAACAACTTACTGTAAAGGGTGACATCATCATGCCATGTGGTAGCCCCAGAAGCTGCCACGTATTAGGAGGATTTGGCATTTTTAGGGTGCCAAGTGGACCAATGAAAGTTTCCACAGGAACCACTCAAGGGCTGCCATGTGGCTCAAAAAAATATTGATAAATGGAATGTGATGTTAGCTCTACATGGGCAACTGACTATATCGAGTAGCCAATCGGAGGGCGCTATGTGGACCAATCAATAGGCACCATGTGGCACCCACAATTTTCCTAATGAGGGTTGGGATCTGACAGTGTTAAAAAAAAATAACCAACCATCGGACTGGTTGGCGCCGGATCTAGTGGCTAGGATTCCATATATATATATATATATATATATATATATATATAT